>PVKP010045154.1:0-16301 GCA_004027715.1 Plecturocebus donacophilus | reverse complement strand
ACACACACACACACACACACACACACACACACACACACACACACACACACACACACACACACACACACACACACACACACACACACACACACAGACACACACACACACACACACACACACACACACATACACGGATATAGCCGCCCAAACAAAAACACACACAGATACAGACACAAATAGACACACACACAGACACAGATACTTCCATACACACACACACAGAGACACCTAAACACACATGTGCATACTCCCAGACACACAAACACAGACATTCATACACACACACACACACACACACACACACACACACACATAGACACACACACACACACACACACACACACACACACACACACACAGATATAGACACACACACACACACACACAGACACAGACACACAGAGACATAGACACACACACACACACAGATATAGACACCCAAACACAAACACACACAGACACAGAGACATAGACACACAGACACACACAAGAAATGGCAACAGAGCAGGGGAATTGATGCTTGGGAAAGGAATGAGGAGTTTCCAATTGCAAGTTTGGAAAAGCTCTCCGGGGAGACTACATCTGAGAAAGAACTTGAATGAGAGGAAGGAGACACTGGGAGAGGGGCACGGGATTCTAGGCAGAGCGGGCAGCGGAGGGATCGGGGTGGGCCACCAGGCTGGGTGGGAGCCACAGGTGAGAGGAGGATCGAGGGCCAGGTGCAGCAGAGCTACAGGCCAGGAGCCCTGGCCTTTCAGTCCCAGTGAGGACAGGGAACTATGCTGGATTTTGAGAAACCACCGAGGGCTTTTTTTTTCAACTTTTAAGTTCAGGGGTAGGCGTGCAGGATGTGCAAATGTGTTACATAGGTAAACACGTGCCATGGTGACTTGCTGCAGAGGTCATCCCCTCACCTAGGTATTAAGCCCAGCGTCCATTAGCTCATCCTCCTGATGCTCTCTCTTTCCCTGCCCCGCTGCAAGCCCCAGTGTGTGTTGTTCCCTGCCATGTGTCCACGTGGTCTCATCACTCAGCTCCCACTTCTAAGTGAGAACATGTGGTGTTTGGTTTTCTGTTCCTGTGTTAGTTTGCTGAGGATAACGGCTTCCTGTTCCATCCATATCCCTGCAAAGGACGTGATCTTCATCCTTTTAATGACTGCATAATATTCCATGGTGTATATGTATCACATTTTCTTTATCCAGTCTATCATTGATGGACATTTGTGTTGATTCCATGTCATTGCTATTGTGAGGCTACAAGGAAATTGAACAAATTTACAAGAAAACAAGCAAACAGCTCCATTAAAAAGTGGACAAAGGACATGAACAGACACTTCTCAGAAGAAGACATACATGTGACCAACAAACATATGAAAAAAACTCAACATCACTGATCATTAGAGAAATGCAAATCAAACCCACAGTCAGAAATCATCTTACGCCAGTCAGAATGGAGATTATTAAAAAGTTGAGAAACAACAGATGCTGGTGAGGCTGCAGAGAAAAGGCATGCTATTACACTGTGGGTAAAAGTATAAATTGGTTCAACCATTGTGAAAGATAGTGTGATGATTTCTCAAAGGCCTAGAGGCAGAAATACCATTTGACCCAGCAATCCCATTACTGGGTATATACCCGAAGGAATATAAACCATTCTATCATAAAGATATATGCGTGTGTATGTTCATTGCAGCACCAAGGGCTTTTAAAGAAGGGGGTGGCGCAGTCTGAGTCACGCTTTAGCAAGCTCACTCTGGCTGCTGTGGGTGGTGGACCGCGGGTGGAGGAGTGTGGAAGCCGGAAGCCACGCCAGCAGTCCAGGCAGATGACGGTTGCTGGGGCTGGGACAGGAGCCGTCATACTGGGGAAGGGGTTTTCTGGATGTAGTTTCAAGGTCGGTCGAGCCAGGAGGATTTGCCGAGGACCTGGATATAGGGCATGAGAGAAAGCAGGCAGTGACTTTGGCCTGAGCTGCTGGGTGCTGCTTACTGAGATGCGGAAGGGGGAGAGGAGATGAGTCTTGGGGGAAGCCTAAGTTTCATTTAGGTTGTATAAAATTTGAGGTGCCTCTCAGGCCAATGGAATGTCTAACAAGCAGTTGTATGTGTGAATCACGTTTAGAGATGGGGTTATGGCTGGAGACTTACATTTGTGCATCTTTGGTTTACAAAAGGCATCTAGCACTGCTGGGTCCTCGATGAGCTCGCCTAGGGAGAGAGGGTGGAGAGAGAAGCCCAAGGCTGAGCCCCAGACATCTCTGCTTGCTTCTGGGACATCACTCTCACCTGGTTGTCCCCTAGCTGGTACTGAGGTCAGGACTAATAGAGGGCTTGAGTTCATTTCCTAGAGCTGGCATCACAAATTACTCCAAACTGCTGGCTTAAGAAAAAGAAATCTATCTTCTCACGGTTCCAGAAGGCACAGTGCCAGCATCGAGGTGTCTGCAGGGCTGCGGCCTTTCCAGAAGGTCCAGGGAAGAATCTTTTCTTGCTTTTTCCAGCTCCAGTGGCTTCAGGACAGGAGTGTGCCCCAGAGGTGAAGAAGGCTGGGGGAGAGGCCCCTGCTGAGCAAGTGATTGGTCAGTCCCAGGGGTTACCTTCAGGGCTGGTGGGATGCGGGTAGAAGCTCTGAGCTCTCCTTCCTCCTAGAAAGAAATTCACCCTCAAATTCTTTCCTAACACCTGGGGAGTGCCACCCACCCTCTTCAGCCAAGGTGCCAAATGCTAATCCTGGTCTTGGCCCAGATAAGCTGCTGTTTAAATAGTCAGAGATTAGTTTTCAAATTGACAAATAGAGCCCATCTGGAGTGCTCAGAGCTGTGCCCTCTAGGGCCTGGCTGAGCAAATCCAGTTTAATTAGTCTTGGTGCTCAGCCCGGCAGGGGTGGGGACAGGTTAGGGGAGGGGGTGGCCTTCTTCCAGCTCAGCTGTTGGCCTCTCCAAGGCAGCTGGGCTAGTCCTCGTCTGTCTGTCTGTCCCAATCTTCCTCCCCATTGTGCTGGGTCCTCAAGAGTGAAAGGACATGAACAGGTGTGAGGATTCCCTCTGCCTGTCCCCCAGGAAAGATGGACCTGAGCCCCTCCTTCCACAGCCTCCCTTCTGCCTCTCCCCGCTGTGCAGCGGGCTCCAGCAGCAGGGAGCCACCTGAAGTTCCTTCACACACCTCCTGCTTTTACCTGTGCCTGTGTGCCACTGCATTCATTCACTCATTCATCTGGCTAAAATGATTACGGAGCACCTACTGTTGGCTGGGCACTGTTCTAGGCACAAAGGAGACAGAAGCTCTGCCTTCTGGAGCTTTTGGTTTAGGAGTGGGTGACAGATATTGGCCAAACAGTCACACACATGGATGTTCAGTCCCAGACTCTGCAATATGTTTGTAGAGAACTGCACAGTGTTGGGAGAATGTGGGAGCTCAGTGTGGCTGGCAGGGACAGGGGACACAATGGTCAGAGGAGGCGCCAGAGGAAAAGGCATTTGAGCTGAGATTTGAAGGACCACAGAGAGTCAGCCAGGTGAGAGGGAATGAGTTGAGAGAGACAGAGAGAGTGTGTGTGAGTGTGTGCACACACGTGTGTATGTGTGCATGTGCGCCTGTGCACACATGGCATTCCAAGCAGGGGGAACACGGGGCACTTGCCCTGAGGTGAGGAAGCCTGGTGTCCCTGCACTCCCAGGAGAAGGCCTGCGTGTTTGGGAATGGGGAACAGGGTGAGGCCAAGAGGTAGCTAGGGCAGGAGGGTGGGCTTCCTCGAGTCCAGTCCATCTCAGTCTTTGAACCCAAGAACAATGGGAAGTCCTTCCAGGCTCCAGGCAGGGCTGCAGGATCAGATTTACGTGGAAAGAGACTGCATTGTCTGCAGTGTGGAGATCAAACTCCTCTCTGCCTGCAATGCTGCCCCAAACACCTCGCCCTCGTGGGGACCTCCCAGGGGAGCACCTCCCTGTCCTCACCCACCACAGACCACGGAGCAAGCTGCATGCCGACTGCCTGTTCCCATGTCTGAGGCTCCCCTTGCATCTGTCTCTATCTTTTCCGTGCCCACCTTTGTGCTAAATAAATGTGTTGAATGAATGAGTGAGTGAATGAGTGCATAACCGAATGATCAAATCAGGCGTTACCTCCATGATGAATAAAGGTAGTCCTGACTGAGCTTGGGGCTAACAGATTTACCCACTCCTTCCTTTGTGTGTTCACTGACCTGCACAGACATCCGTCATCTCCCCAGCCCCAGGAACTGGTGCTGTGCTGGCAAACAGGTAATAGCCGGCTCTCCAAAGGGGGAAAGCCCTGCTTTGTGGCATTTGCTGATCTAAGTAAACATGCCTGCCCACCATGGCCGATCTGAAGCTACTCACCTTCAGACACCACCGCATACAGAATTGGGTGGGGAAGCACGCAGTCAGCCCTTGAAAGCGGAACAAGGCAGCTCCAGCCAGCACTCCCTGAAAAACTCCCGTTAGAGGAAGCCGGGCCCAGAGTCTGGTCAGGGCCGCGAATGGCCCAGCAGGGCCTGAAGCGGGCACAGCTGGTTGGAAGAAGCAGCTCAGCATCATGGTTAGGACACAGGCTCTGGACCCTGACTGCCTGGAGGCTTTGAGTCCTGGCTCCTCTGCTGATTAGGTGTATGCTGTGGGCAGTTAGCTAACTTCACTGTGCCTCAGTTTCCTCATCTGTGAAAAAGGGGTGATAGTGATAATTATAACTACTTTCCTAGAATGGTGCGAAGATTAAATCAGGCACTGTTTGTAGAGGACTTAGAAAGGTGCCTGGCACATCATCCATGTTGAATAAGCCCTGGTGCTGCCCTCAACAAAGAGGCTACCTTTCTATCTATTCTTCAAGGCCAGTGCAGCCCCCCTGCCTGTGAGTACCCATCCCCTGGGCTCGGGCTCCTCCAGCCCCTGAGCCTAGGCAGCTCTTCTTACAGCCCTCCTTTGGTCTTTAGAAGGGAGCTTCTTGTCTATAGCCGGCGACTGTGGCCCTTCGGCCCCCCATGCCCAGATCTGAGATCCCAGGGCTGGTTCTTTGTGGGGAGGGTCTTGGGAACCCACAGAAATTGCTAAAATTCCAATGACACAGATTCTGTAAAGGCAACTGGGGTTATAATTCAGTATTTTTTTTTCGAGGTGGAGTTTCGCTCTTGTTGCCCAGGCTGGAGTGCAATGGCGTGATCTCGGCTCACCCCAACCTCCGCCTCCAGGGTTCAAGTGATTCTCCTGCCTCAGCCTCCTGAGTAGCTGGGATTATAGGTGTACGCCACCACGCCCAGCTAATTTCGTATTTTTAGTAGAGATGGAGTTTCTTCATGTTGGTCAGGCTGGTCTCGAACTCCCGACCTCAGGTGATGCCCACCTTGGCCTCCCAAAGTGGTGGGATTATAGGCATGAGCCATCACCCAGGTCTATAATTCAGAAATTTTTAATTGAAGTGACTTATAAATATTCAATTTATAGAATTTTATTTATAGAATTTTTAGAGATGTACACCCTCTAAAAAACTGGGAAATCCCAGTCGTGCCCAATGAAACAAGTTCAAGGAAAACCCAGGCAGAATTGAGCAAGAAGAACCCGACATCAGTTTCCCACTAATGATCATCTGATGCTCATTCATTCGTTTTATTCTCTCTGAGTAGTGAGAGAGAGACAAAGAGGACCTGAATGTTTGAAACAAAATTAAAAAGGAAAAGATCCTGAAATGGGAGGAAATCGTATCCATTTATTTTATTTTATTTTTTCCTGCAGATTTGGAAGAGACAGTGTCTATTGGGGAAGTCCTGGTGAGGGACAGATGGTATACTCAACTGTTTATAAAGATGGGGGGAGGGGAAACCCCGGAAGGTGGTGGAAGGTGGTAGTAGGGGGTCACCACTACCCTGTCTCCAATGAGTGGCTTATAGGATGCAGAGAACACGCCCAGGGGCACATAGAGTGTGACCAAAGTCTCCCTCTGATATCCTGACCTGGAGCCTGGGCTCTGCCTAGGAGGAATGCACTAGAGGACGTAGTGGGTTTCTTTGTCCTTGAAACTCATTTTTCTTCTCCCAAGTTTGCTGCAAGTCTCAGTGGCAAGGAAGGTGGCTGGGGCTTGCTGAAGGAGAAAGAAGAATCCCTTGTGAGATTCTTTGCGAACAGTCCTTGGGCACCCCAGCCATGCTTGGCCTGAACACTACATGCACAGCAGACCGGCAGCTCTGCCATCCTTCAGGACACAGATGGGAGTTGGCCCTCGAGTTGGAAAGTGGCAGTTGGCACAACAAAGGTAGGACCAGGCTGGGCGGAGGCCAGGGCTCCCTGATGGGTTTGCTTTCTTCCTGGTGATTACCCATTACCTCCCGTCAGTGGGTGATAAACTGTTATCACGGAATTATCCGCCGCAGGCTCCAGCATCAGTATGAAATCCATTACTGTCCGTCAAGCCCTGTGGCTAATGGGAAAAACCCGGCAGCTGCCCAGTGCGCCAGGCAGGGCTCAGACTGATCCGTTATCTGTCTATTACTTCAGCAATCACACCTCATAATGGAATCTTGGACAGGAAACGACAAGAAGTCCCAGGATGTGTCCTTCCAATGGGCATCTGGTGGGTGAGGCTGCCTGGTGGGCTCTGGAGTATGGAGTGTGGCAGGGAGGTGAGCCAAAGGGTCGGCCCCATTGCCAGCTCCATCAGATGCAGGGAAGAATTTTGCTTGTGGCCCATGCACAGGTTCCCAGTACAGAGCCAGACAAACATGTTGGTGGGTAGGAGTCTGACTGGCTGGCTGGCTGGCTGGCTGGACAAAAATATAGATGAATGGATATCCATTCATTTATCCATCCATCTATGCCCCCCAATTTATCTATCCACCAATCCATTCTTCCATCTATATTTCTATCTATGGATAGATGGATGGATAGAAATATAGGTGGAAGAATGGATTGGTGGATAGATAAAAGGATGAGCAGAAATATGGATGGATAGATGGATGGATGGATGGATGGAATCCCAGGACGCATCCCAGAAGGCTGAGATCTGTGCCTTGCTCTGTTCCTACTGACCCCCTCTTCCTGGACTGAGTGCCTCTCTTGTCCAAATTCAGGGATAGACCAGTGTGGCAGCCTGGTGTGAGTGTGGGCACTGGAGTCAGACAGACCTGCGTTTGAAGCCCAGCTCTCCAGCAGCCTGGCCTCAGACAACTGACTTCACCCTCTTCTGCCTCTATGAAGTGGGGCGATACTAGAACAATATCACCTGGCTGATATTTGGTGCTGCTGGGTGGTGAGGGCGGCATCCCCACTCTTGCCCCTCCCTGTGAGTGACACCCAGTGATGCCATAAAGAGCAGGCGCTCATTAAGAGCTTAAACCCAGACTCTGAGGCAGACTGCAACCTGACCGTGGGCTGAGTACTTCTGTCCTCCAACCTTCCCATGCCTCATCTGTGAAAGGGAGCTGATGTATCTTGTGGTATGGTAGAGGGGACTTTGTGAGATCCCATCACCTCTAGGAAGCCTTTCCCAGTCACCTGATCTAAAATGGCAACCCTCCTCTCATTTGCCAGCCTGCCGCACTGGTTGTTTTTCCCCTCAGCACTTACCACCCCTATTTTCACATGCTCATCGCCCAGCTCCTCCCTCTAGCACAGAAGTTCCCTAAGGGCAGGGAGTTTCATCTCTGTGGTTTGCTGCTGTATCCCCAGCAACCTGGGCAACATGTAGTTCATAGTAGATGCTCACTAAATATAAATGTGAGTGAATGAATGATAGATAGATGCACATAAAACAGTCCCCTCCCTCTGTATACACTAAAATGTTGGGTTGAATTAATTCATGGAAGCAGAGGAGGTATCTTGGGTGGGGAAGGATTGGGAAGCAGCTAAGCAACCCATTGGCTCAGCCAGGCCCCGGGGAGACTCTAAACCCAATTAGCAGTTTTATGAAAGACAATTGGATTAGAAGCATTTGCAGCAAATGTTTACTTGGCTTGAGCTCTCTCTCTCCACCCCCAGGGCAGTGCCTGACTTCTCCATCTCCCTGCTTGGGAGACAGGGCTCCCGGCAGGTCTGTGACTGGACCCAGAAGATGGGGGCTGGAGAGCTGTAAGGCTGGACTCTCTCTTCTGTCACCCCCCACTCCTACCCACTGCCCTAACAGGGGTCCCTCCCCTCAAAGCAAAAGTGGGAACTTCACACCCCTGGGGCTCCTGCTCCTGCAGGGGATAGTGCTGTGTACATTTCCATGATCAAATTTCCTTTATTTTTACCTTCCTCTGGGCTTCTACACCTGCCAATCTCTCTGCTTGACATGTTCCTCCCCAGCTCTTGGTGTGGCTGGTACCTTCCCACCCTTCAGCTCTGTGCCCAAATGTCACCTCTTTAGGGACACCCTGACTATCCTACCTCAAGGAGCCTACCAAAGTCACCTTGCTTATTTCTTTCGTAGCTCTTACCCAAGTGAAATGACCTTGGTTTGCATTTGCTGTACAAGTAAATGATCCCCACATCATGTTAATATGATATTTTCCCTATTTTACTGATAGGGAAACGGAGGCACAGAGAGGTTATGAAGTAACTTTCCGAAGTCACACTGCAGGTTGGGGGTGGAGGTGGGAGTAAAACGAAAGTTCAATAAACGCGAAGCCCCCTCTCTTTTCTTGCCATTGCAGAGAGTCTCTCCTTCATGAACGGAGGAGGGTCCTGGAGTGACCTGCAGTCACAACTCCTGCATGTACAGCCTCATTCAAACACAGAGAATGCAAGAATCCCAGCTGGGGGGTGGGGAGGGCGGGTAGATGCGTAGCCCAGCAGGCCAGCCACCACGCCCCCAGCCTGCTGACGGCTAAAAGCAGGGGTCAGTCTGTGGACCCCGAGACGGGAGGGACAGTCGCAGGCCGCGTGTCCTCCAATCCTCAGCCCAGCGGGGCCAGGAGGCTTCTCCATATCGGGCCGCAGTATATTCCCACCTGCTGCAGATATTAATTTGGGGTTTATAGAAAAATCCATACGTCGTGAGTTATCCAGGGCGGCGGTCGCGGGGAGAGGCACAAAATCAATAGTGAGAGATTGTCCTCTTTCATGGCTTCTGTAAACGGGGCTGCCTGGGCCACTCAGGGTAGCTACAAGCAGCTGGAGGTCAGTGGGCTCCGGGCCCTGTGAGGTGGCGCCTCTGGCTGCCAGCCTCAGGAGACTCGTTTCGGCGCCTGCTGGGACTGATTTGTTCTCTCCCTGGCACAGTCAAAGGGCTCGGTAAATATTTATTAACACTTCTCTGCAGGCGATTGCGCCTTCTTGGCTGCAGCTCCCTGGGCATCAGACTGTGGCAGAGATGCTCCTTGCCACACCCCACGGCTTGCCAGTGTCACACAGCAAGGGGGCCCCCAGGGAGAGCAGAAAATAAGGTCCCAGCCCAGGGTGGAGGCAGCGGCTTCATCTTCACGGAGGGCTCATGAGGTTTTTGTCAAGGAGTGAAATTCATGGCTGGGCAGATGCTGAGTCTGAGAGGACCCCACCCCCTCCCCCATGACTCCTGGGCTCAAGGCTGGACCCACCTGATTTCATTGGTAAGCTCTATCTCACGCTTGGCTGGGATCAGAGATGTTGGAGCAGCACTGTCTAACAGAAATCTAATGTGAGCCCCCGATGCAATTTTAAAATTCTCTAGTAGCCATATCAAAAAAAGGAACACGGGCCAGGCACGGTGACTCATGCCTGTAATCCCAGCACTTTGGGAAGCCAAGATAGGTGGATCACCTGGAGTTCAAGACCAGTCTGGCCAACATAGTGTAACCCCATCTTTACTAAAAATACAAAGATTAGCTAGGTGAGGTGGTGTGTGCCTATAATCCCAGCTTCTCAGGGGGCTGAGGCAGGAGAATTCTTGAACCCAGGCAGAGGTTGCAGTGAGCCGAGCTTGTGCCATTGCATTCTAGCCTGGGCCACAAGACAAACTCTGTCTCAAAAAAAAAAAAAAAAAAGAACAGGTACAATTAAGTTTAATAACATCTTTTACTTAACCCAATAGATCCCAGATGTCATCTCAGTATGTAATCAAAATGGAAAGGCACAAATGAGATATTTTACATTCTTTCTGCTAAGCCATATCTTTGAAATCGGGTGTGTGCTTTTATATGTAGGGCACATTTAAATTTGCACTAGCCACATTTCAAGCACTCAGCAGGCACAGCTGGCTACCACATTGGACAGCACAGTTCTAGAAAGCAGTCTGGGTTTCATGTCTCTGCCCAGTACCAACACAGAGCCAGGTGCAAGGTGGGTAGCTGGCCTGGATGGGTGGCCTGGTAGTGTGACCCATCAGATAACCGTGTTCCAGTTCTCTGGGTACAGAGTAGGCTTGAACTTGTTCAGTCCTGGAAGGTGGGGGTGATCACATGACTCGCTTTGGCCAGGGAAGCAGGAGTGGATGTGGTATGTGTATCGTTAAGAGCCAAGGAGGGATTCAGCATGCTTTCCTTCCCTCTGCCACAGGGACCAGCAACGATACAGATGGTGGCTATGCTCTGTCTGCGTGCCATCGGTGGCTGAGCTCTGCGTCGCAGAGTGAGACACTGAGGTGCTGGCCTTGTTGAATGGGGAGGACTGCTCTCTGTTCCGGAGACGGCTCTGTGCTCTCATGTCCATATTGTGGAAGGCAGAGGGGCGAGAGAGGCTGGGTGACGCCTCTTCTCTAAGGGCCTTAATCCCATTCACGAGGGTTCTGCCCTCAGGACTTAAGGCCCCACCTCTTAACACTATCACATTGGCGATTAAGTTGTGACACATGAATCTGGAGGGACATCCTCATTCAGACCATAGCACCAGGTGTCACTTGCCCTGTCCACCTTCTGGAGCTATGGGATGCCAACTCTGGGGTCCCTGGATCTCACAGTAGGCTGCATGTATATGGAGCGATACCTAATGAGCGAGAAGAGTCCCTGAGTGGCTCTTGAACTACAGTGGGGCAGGCAGAAGCTACTTAAAGTGCCGGCCGTTTTATGCCAGTGGTGCCCTGGCTCCTTCCCACAAATGTCCACTATTTGCTAAGGTCCCAGATGAATGCACACCTGAAAAAGCCACCTCTGTCTTTATAACTTTGAGGGGGTGGGATTTCCTTGGGTCCTTTGAATGTTTCCCAATCACAGTCATCCTAGGACTTACTGGGGGTCTGGGTAGAGAGCACACCTGGGGAAGGGTGGCTGAGGCCAGGCTAAAAGCTGTATACCCACCATGATGACTGTGGAATTATTCATAATGACTCACCTGGAAGTGGCCCTCAGCCCATCACTAAGGAGTGGGGGGTGTTTCAATGATGGGATCCTGCCCCATGGAACTGTCCTGGCCAGTGGATATGGCCACGATGGTTACTGAGCAGCCCTGGGAGGCCCCCACCACGGCTGGCACTGAATGGCTTTGGTGCCTAATGACTGATGCAGACATTTGAAATGTGCAAGGCAGCCAAAGAAACTGGCAAAAGGGAAGAGTAAGCAGTCAAAGGATTAGAAATGGTTTTCTCTCTGTATCTAAAGAGTCTTTATTGTTTGTGGGGCAGGAAGAGTGATCGTTTGCCACTGCTCTGGTTTCCAGAGAGAAACATTTTCCCTAGAATACCCCCAAGATCTAGCTCTTCACTCCTCACCCCACCTCCCCTTGGGAAGAGGAGGAACTCCTTTGATTGGCGGGTTTGGGCAAAGGAGGAACTCCTTTGATTGGCGGGTTTGGGCGAAGGCACTGAGCAGCTCAGCTCCCGCCCCTCCTCTCTCCGGGTTCTGTCTGCCTGCAGAAAGCTTCCATGCATCTTCACTTTTTCCACTAGGGAAGCGGGCTCTGCCTGGGCGAGGCTGATCTGCAGTTCCAAGAGGAGGTTTCGTGTTCGCCTATGCACTGAAGCTGGAATTTTGATCTCCATTTGTCTGATTTTGGTGGGAAGAAGGGGATGCCACACTGGGCTTTCTTAAGCCTCATTGGTGTCAAAAATGCGTCTTGCTAAAAAGGGAAATGGATGATTTTTTAAAAGTCAGGGTTTTGCAAAATGCGTGGCTTCAGACCCAGTGTCCAGTGGGCGATGCCCTTGATGCCTCACCTGGGATGCTCCACTGAATGCTGAGGGTGACCGGATCACATCACAATAAAAAGTAACTGAATGGCACAATAAGAAGCACCTGAATCTGGAAGAGGCCGGGTGGTGAGGCCCAACATGTCACCCAGCCAGGAGGGCACCAGTCTGCCATTCACTACCATGTGTCATTGGACAAGATGCCTCAACAAATGCGAGTGTCACACACCACATTGGAGTCACACAAACCTCGGGGTAGTGTCTGACTTCCCCACTTACTGTGCAATCTTAGGAAAATCACTTAACCTCTCTGAGACTCAATTTCACCATCTATCAAATGAGGCGTCTTCCTCCAGGGGTCCCAGGGTGCACAGGATGGTCCTGGGCTTAGGGCACCATGACCTTTCATTGTTGGTGTCCGGTGGGATGGATAGCGGTAGCCAAGAGATATCTACAGGCCTCCAAAAACTCTGGAAGTGCTGGAATTGGGCTCTTTTCCCTTCCCCCTTGTCTCTTCTGTTCCTCATCTGTCTAAGAACCTTTCAAAAACTCACCCCAACGCCCACCACAGAGGTAGGGAGCATGTTCCACAGTCAGTGTTCAACCCCCACCTCAGTGTTTTGGGTTGATTTCACGCCAACACGTCTTCACATTTTGACTCCGCCAGATCAAGTCTATTTCACTGCAGAATTGTGGGTTTTTCTCATAAAGTGTTTACTGGGTATGTAAAATATAATCACAGCTTTATGAATATGAACTAGATTATTTTAGTGATTGCAGGTAATTTAAAACTTAAGGGCAATCCCACTTTCAGCCGTCTTACTGTGCCTTAGAAACATGAGCGAGTGGTTCTGAACAGCCTCCGTCTCGCATGCCTGCCCCTCAGCAACGGCCCTGCTCCAACCCGGTGTTACAGTTATCTGATTATTGTAATTGATGACATTAGGAATAAGGAATCCGCACAGAATAATACAGGCGCCTGTCATGCCAGAGTGGTTTTATTCATAGTTAGAGAAGTTCATAAAGTTGAAAGAAAGCATCTACGTGGGCTAGAACAGCACAAAGCATGTTTCGGTCCTTTCTTAATTTGTGAATAAAATGATGAATTCCAGAAGCCTGCTTTCACTGACAATTGAAATCAGCCCCATACACTCCCGAGCCTACTCTGTTCCCCTGGGAGTTCTGCTCTGTCTTCCAGTCTCAGCAGGAAGCTCCTGTGCTGGCCAGCCCTAGGCTCCCTGCTGTCCCAAGGCCCCAGCATTCTGTTTATTCTTCCTCCATGCTGGCCTCATGCAATCTCTTCCTTGGGGTACCCTCTTCCCAGTCTGGCTGCAGAACCAGCCCCTTTTGGATGTGACCAGTGATAATAGATAGGGATCTGGAAACTCTCATTCACCTTTCTAGAACCCAGATCCTCTTTATAGGGGGCATCTGTAAACTCTGTGGATCTCTGCTTTCCATTTTACAATTAAATATATAACTATCATTTCTTGAGTGTTACAATGTGCAGGTGTGGTGCTTAACTGCACATAGATTAGCTAATGGAACAGCTTGCAGCCATCTCATATTATTGATATTCTTATTCCCATTTTACAGATAAGGACACTGAGGCTCAGAGAGGCTACATTATCTGCCTAAGAAAGTACATTTTAGTTAGTGGCAGTGAAAAGATTCAAACCCAGGTTTCGTGTGGCTCTTAATGGCTACAAAATTGCTTTTCCTCAGAGAAATGAGGGAGGAAGGAAGTGGGATGTACATGCAAGAAAATGTGTATGCAAGGTGTAGAGGAGTGGGATTTGGAGACGTTCCTGATAACTCTTGGAAGCTGTTTTTTGCAGGGGAGTGGGAGGGGAGTTGGAAGGCAGGTCCTTGGCTGAACGAGAGATAAGGAGTTAGTTGAGTGGCAGATTGCAGATTGGTGAAGAGGAGAGGAATTTTAAAATATGGGAGGGGGGGATAGGTGGGAGAGTTTATGGATGCACTTAGGAGGAGTTGAGCGTTCAGATGAGGGAGATGTCTAAGAATGAGGAGACTCTCCAGACCACATGGTTGCACGAGGTTGTGTGATGTCCTTTAGGCATGTGGGGGGCTGCAGAGATGAAGAAGAGGTGAGAGGTGAGAAGAGAGGTGAGAGGTGAGAAGAGAGGTGAGGCTGCCTCCTGGTCCTTAGCACGGCGGGTGAGAGGGGGCGGGTGAGGGGGGCGGTGGAGCACATGTCATGCAGTTCCAGCCCGTGGTCTATAGGGGAGCACACCCAGGCTGCTCCCACAACCCCACCTTCACCTATCCAGCAGCCCAGAGCTGCACTCCGCAGGGTGACGCTGCAGATTCCCAGCTCAGGGACATGGTTAAGGCAGGATGATTTCCCTCTCATTCCTGCTAATTTGCTGCTTCTGCTTAAGCTCATAAAAAGTTTCTTAGCAAAACCATTTCGGCCTAAGTTCCTGCTGGAGCCTGCTGAGCTGCTGTAATTAAGCTTTGATTAGCCAGCTATAAATTCCCTTTGGAAGCCAGCATTGCCCTTGAAGGGACCCAGCAGTGTGTTCCATGCACTCCTGCCCCAGAACTTGGGTCAAGATTCCCAGCGTCAGTGGTCAATGAGCATTGTCGGGGATGCAGGCAGAGATCATCCTACTCAGTGTGACTGAGGTGGGCCTGTGCAGGACAAAGACCCAGGCCAGCCTTACTAGGTAGTGTCCATAAGTGGGGCAAGGATGGGCTGGGGTTCTGGAGCCAAAGGATGCTGGTATGAACAGCTCCTTTGGAAAGCCCTTCCTGGCCTCTGTTTTACAACTCCAAACAATAGGCCCTGGCCAAATATATTTTTCTAACATCACAAGCTTGTTGCAAAGTCAGTTTTATGGATGCACTAAACCTGCCTTTTAAATTATCATCAAAAGTAATAAAACGGCAGAAAATCATCAATTTTCCTGACAATCTGAGTAAAGTGAAAGTTAGTTACATGTTGGCATGTGAACTGTGGTCCAGCTGTGTCTGTAATCGGAATGAAGCCCTGCAAGCCTTGTGGGAACAGCTGTTTTCTCATGGAGCAGCCAGGCTTGTATTTTATTTGGAGGAGGTAAGGCTGGAAGCTTGGAGAAGTGGCCCCTGCTTGGGAGAGGGAGAACTGAGAGCCTGTGTGTCTGTACACTCACCCAGAGGCCATTGAGGAGGAACAAGAGGTTCTGAATGTTTCCTGACAAGGAGCCACGCTCTGCTCCAACCCTGTCACAACTTCTAGCGGACAGCTAAGACAATCAAGATTCGGGATGATCTGGACTGCGCAGTGGGGAACAGGCAGTAGTGTGCTGTACATGTATACTAACCGGCTCTCAAAAAACAAAACAAACAAAACAAGAAAACAAAGTATGATGGGGCTGGGCGCGGAGGCTCACGCCTGTAATCCCAACACTTTGGGAGGCCAAGGTGGGCGGATCACCTGAGGTCAGGAGTTCGAGACCAGCCTGGCCAACATGGTGAAACCCCATGTCTGCTAAAAATACAAAAATTAGTCAGGAATGGTGGTGCATGCCTGTAATCCCAGCTACTCTGGAGACTGAGACAGGAGAATCTCTTGAACCCAGAAGGCAGAGGTTGCAGTGAGCTGAGATAGTGCCATTGCACTCCAGCCTGGGTGACAGAGCAAGACTCCATCTGAAAAATAAAATAAAACAAAACAAAAAATATATATCTCTTTTAAAAAAGCATGATGTGTAGCATGTACTAGCTTCCATGGTGTAAATACTAACAATTTCGAAGTTGGTGCCACTGAGTGAGCTGGGAAGAGATATACAGTAGGGCACCATTGTGGTGCTTCCACCATACAGATTCAATAGGCATAATGTGTAGGAGCATGAACAAGTGTAAAATATAGCACAGTAATTAAGACATGATGAGGTTTGAGCATTCCTTACCTTTGTTTCAATATAATTTATTTAACTCTAAGTTAATATAATTTAATTTTTAATAATAGTTGTGTCTAGCTGTGTTTAACAGCTGGCTTGCACATTCTTGAAAAATTAACGATGGACTCTCATGAGCCATTTTGAGCCTGCACCTGCAACCACTGGCACAGGTCTGGGAGCGTCCTGCCAGATCACAAAGTCTCCCAAGGCAGGACCACCTCTGTGCTGCTCACTCACTACCCGATCCTCTTCACCGAGCTCAGTGTTCAGCACTCCATAAATGTTTCTTGAGTTTATGAATAACAGGTGGCAGGAAATGTCCTTTACGATGCGTTCTCCAGGGGCTGGACTGATTCGAAGCCCAGCAGTTCAGC
>PVKP010045153.1:0-16300 GCA_004027715.1 Plecturocebus donacophilus | reverse complement strand
GGGGATGAGGATGGGGATGAGGATGGGGACTGGGATGGGGACGAGGATGGGGACTGGGATGAGGACGAGGACGGCCCTCTCTGTTCGGTCCCTGGAGTCCCCAGATCCAGGGAAGTTCCTGGGGAACTGGTGCCTGCCAGAAAAACTAACCCAGCTTTGATCAGTGCTGGGGCCGGAATCCAGTGGGTGCGGATGCCCCTGGGTCCTGGGGGAGGAAGAACAGGGGGTCCCAAAGAGCGGGCATGTGATGCCCATGTGTGTGTGCCCGTGCGTGCCTGTCTGTGTGTGCGTGCCCACGTGTGCGTGCTGGTGTGTGCGTGCCTGCCTGCGTGTGCATGCCTGCTTATGTGTGCGTGCCCGCGTGTGCATGCCTGTGCGTGCCTGCCTGCGTGTGCATGCCCGCGTGTGCGTGCCCCCGTGGGCATGCTGGCGTGTGCGTGCCGGCGTCTGTGTTGGTGCCTGTCAATGGACACATCTGTGTTCATCTGAGTCTGTCTGTGCGTGTCTCTCTGAGCTGTCTGTGGGTCTGTGTGTGTGTGCACATGCATCTGTGGGTCTGTCTGTGGGTGTGTCTGAGGGTGTCTGGTGTGAGCTGTGACAGAGGTGTCAGGAGGAAACTGACACTGTCCCCTTCCACCCTGTAAGAGACAGGTCAGAGTCAGAGAAACGGTCCCTTCCCTTCACAAGGCCCTGAACCAGGGTAGGGGTTCAGAACTGCTCTAGAGGCAAACCCCTCCTCCCCTGCACCTGGGCACAAATCACTGTCACTTGCTGCCTCCACGCCTCCTCCCACACACTCAAACACACGTACACTCAAACACATACGCACATCCCCATTCCACACGCACACACACTCTCACATACTCTGTCCCCAATTCCACACACTCTTCCACCCTCACACACACTTCCCCAAATTCTACATACTCTTCCACTCACACACACACACAAACTGACTTCCACACTTACACTCAACACACTCATACACACTCCCCATTCCACACACTTCCACTCACACACTCACACTCATTCACTTCCACACACGTGCACACACTCCCCCAGTTCCACACATACAGACTTCCACTCCACTAACTCATTTCTACACTCACATTCACACTCACACACACTCTGTTACATGCATTTCCATACACACGTAGCCAGAAAGCAAGGGAGCGAGCTGTCCGCCTGGGCTTTCCTAGGAGCAGGGGGAGTGCCCGCGACGGAGGGGCTTGGTGGCCTCGTGCAGCTATCCTCGGACCACACCACAGTGGCATGGGTGCGTCCTGGCTGCAGTGGAGCCCGAGGTCCCAGGCCAGATCAAGGGATGAGCAGGGGCGGCGCCAGACCTTGATGGAGGACGATGGAGGCGCAGCTCCTAGACTCAGGCCAGAGGCTGCCTTTATAGAGCACGGTCGGGCCTGCTGGGCTCCCCTCACGCCGGGGGGAAGCGCTGTCCACATCCCCGGGCACCTGTTACCCTGGTGCATCCCCTGCCCTCTCCCTACACCAGCCCGACCTCCATCCGGATCTGCCTCTTCCTGGCAGCCCACCATCCTCTCACTTGTTCTGAAGTTGCTCGGCTGATCCAACAGAGATGGGAGTGCCCAAGGGGTGTGCATTGAGCTCCCTGGGCGACTCCTCCCTGGGCTGTGTCCTACCGTGCAGCACTGGATGAGCCAGTGGTGGAAAGACATCTGGGGCTTCTTGCTGTGTGTCTTGAGTGCCCACCTGTGTGCCATTCTGAAGGGCGAGCCCAGACCCAAGTGAGGAGGAGAGGAGGGAGTCAGAGACCTGTTGGGACAGGTGGCCATCCTCTCCCTGTGCGGAGAGCTGGGTGGATGACTCAGGCCGCTTCATGTACCAGGATGAAAACCTTGCATGCATCCGAGAGTCAATCGGTGGTGCTTTCTCCTTCAGGCATGGCTGGATCCAGGAGCCCGACAGCTATCATCAGAACTGGTTTCCTCACCCTGGGCTCAGCCTGCGGTCCTCTCAGGCAGCCCTTACCCTTAGCATGGCACCTCCAGGCTGACATCCCAGCTCAGACCTGGGGTCCATGAAGGACCCAAGTGCAATCTGCCTGATTTTCCTCAGGCAGTGAGCGATGCCCAGGTCCCAGGCGCCCCTGTCTGGGGCAAGAGGTGGGCTTAGGCTAGTACCAGCCTATGGGTGATTCCCAGAGGAGGATTCGGGGCTGTTCCTAGCCGTGCTGGATGCTGGGCAGAGCCCTGGCAATGCCCGCACGCCCTTCGAAGGGCTTTCCTGCGCTCTGCCTCCTCTGAGCCTCACCAAGCCCCCAGGAAGTTGAGGCTCAGAATGCCTCTACTTTCTAGGACCTGCATCAGCAAAGGGCCAGGCCTAGACCCCATGGGCTCCAGTTCCACCCCAACTCCCAGCCATCTGCCCAGATTGACCTGCACCTGCTTCCGGCAGATGTCCTGGGCTTTACTGAATGCCTATTTCCTGCAGTCAGCCCGAGGGTGGGAGCACCGGCCAGCATGCTCCTCCCTGGCCCCGCGGATCTCCCAGCCCTGGGCCATGCGACTTCTGGGCAGACTGTCTTCCCCCAGCTTGTGCAGGCTGGCACCAGGCACAGGAGCCCAGCACAGGGCCTCTTATCAGCCCCTCCATCTCTTCCCCAGAACAGGCCCAGCCTGCTCTCCCGGCTTGTCACCATGCTGGGCAGGGATGGCGTCACCCAGCCGGCTGCACACAGCTGCGGAAGCCCTGTGGGCCGGGCGTCCTGAACCGCACCCTCCTCACCCAGGATGGCTGCAGAATTTACCAGGCCCTCCGCACAATGAAAATGTGAGCTCCCTGCTCCAAGATGACGGAGAACCTCACGACGGCCATGGCAGAGCAGTGCATTACCCTCAGTGCCACGTGGCAGCCCAGGCTGGGTGCTGTGAGCCCTGCATGAAGCTCCTGGTGGGGCAGCTCGGCCTCTGGGGTCACCCCTCTCTACCATGCCCATGAGGACTGGGCTGAGTGTGCAGTACCCTGCTGTGACCCCTGACACACAGACCCCAGCCATCTCCTCCACACTCTCCCTGACCTCCTCTCCCAGGGATGCAATTGGGGGAGCACACATATCCCCAGAAGGATCCCAGATGCCTGGCTGTCTCTTACCCAACCCCCACCCCCAGCTCCAGCCGAGGGGCCAGTGTGCCCTAGAGATTACTCCCGAAGAGAAACCAACCTCACCACCCGCAGGCACCCCAAGGCTCGTCATCCTGAGCCCCATCTCTGCCCCCATCTTGGCTCCCCAGGCATATTTAAATTCTGCCCCTCCCACCCCCGAGCCTGGCGGATCCCCTGGCACTGAGACCCAGCTAGTGGCTCCGGCCAACGCACTTGGCTCCTGCTGCAAGTTAAATCTAACCCAGCCCAGCTGTCTCTCCTCCGGCTCCCACCCGCCCCTCCCGTTCCCTGAAGGCATCTACCCACATCCTGCCCACCCTAAACGGGCCCTCAGGAAGGGCACAGAGGTCCCCACGGTCGCCCACTTGCCCCTGCTAGGGAAGTCCTCTGCCTAGCGGCCTCTGGGGTCTGTGCCCTGGCCATGGAGGTGCTCTGGTGCCCAGGGCGGGGCCAGCAGTGCGGCGAGTTTTTAACAGGCATTTCAAGAAGGAGCAGGAACCCACCTCCCATCAGCCAGGGTGCAGCCAGGAAGAGGAAGCCCCAGGTCAACACTGAGGTGGGCTGTCCCAGCGCCATGCTGGTGGGGGGGCGGGGGTTGGACATAGCCCTCATGCCACAGGAACACCAGGGAACATGCGCTGCGCTCCGCCTGGCATCTGGGGCTATTGCTTCTTCTGAGGCAGGGCACTCATGGTTCGCTTCAAGATATGTCCACATTTCTGGGCCTGGGACGCTCTAGGCCTGGCTGTGGGACCATCTATAATCTGCTCCCTGTAGCCGCTGCATGTTTTGTTTAGGCTGAATGCACTCAGCCGAAATGCTGCTATCCTAGCAAAAGTGGCATAGGATGGAGTCCCGGGTGAGATGTGAGCAGAAGCACAGGGTGTATCTTCAGGGACAGATCCTCAAAGGGGGCTGACTCATCAAGGGGCAGCACTTCTATTCTCCCTCTTTTCCTTCCTCCTTTCAAGTCAGTTGTGCTTGTGATGGCTGGAGCACCAGCAGCTGTTTTGGGCCATGAGACAACACTGAGACTGGAAGCCAGCACTAGGAGAGTGATAAGTAAGACAGGAGCTGCATCCTAGAGGATGCATGGTCCCTGCCAGCCGGACAGCCCAGGCTTGTGTCACCTGAGAGAAAAGTACGTTTCTACCTTGTTGAAGCCTGTTATTCTGAGCTTTCTCAGAAACACAACTCTAACCAGTCCTAAAGGGCAGGCAGCCATGTTGGCTCAAATGCTTCCCCCAGCAAGGCAGGAAGCCACTCCAGTGTCCTGCAAGAAACTTCCTAGGAAAAAGGCTCCCATCCCTCTGTGTCAGGGGTCTGCATCAGGCCCTTCCTGGGCCCTGGAGTCTCCATGTGCACCTGAGTGAAGGGCTCTGGGAAGCCTAAGGTTGTGGAGGGCGCCTGTTGACTTCGTTTACATAGTTTTCGCAAACCCACTTGATGGAGGAACCCCTTCCTCCAGAAGCAAGGACTTACAGTCAGAAAGGCCTTTGAGAGGCTGCCGTCTCCCCTCACAGGGGGTGGGACATGTCCCCAAACTGCAGTGCTCAGAGGAGCTTGGGCTGGCCCTGGGCACACAGCAAGCACTCAGGAGGCTGGGGCTGCTGCCAGGGAGCCGGCGGTGGGGCCGCTGCTGCCCCATGAGTGGGAAGTTGGGGGCCTTTCTCCTCTCTCCCCAGCCTCCTCATTCCAACTGCTTGGAGCTGTGACCTGAGCGCCACCCTGGCCCTCTGCTCAGGCCAGCCTGTTCCCTGGGCAGGGCTCAGTGCCAATATCATCTGTCAGAGGCTGGGAGTGGGAGGGGCTGCGGAGACAGGTGGGGTCACTCCAGGAAGAGTGGGTTTGCAGAGCTGCAGCAGCGTGAAAGCTGTGGGGTTAGAAGTTTATAAGAGGAACACTATTTTTCTCTTTTGGCAGATTTTAATGGGTGCAGATTGTTCAGGTCCCAAAGACATAGGAAAAAAAAAAAGAGAGAGAGAAAGAAAAGCCCTTTACTGCTGCTATTGATAACTTGTCTCGCTTCACGTGGTGGGTTCAAAACTAAAAATACTCTCCTCCCAACGGTAGCGAAGCCAGGGCTGTCACGTTGCAGAGGAGACTGGAGAGTTGCAGTGGGGAGGGGTCGGCTGCAGCTACGTGAGGGCCAGGGCCAGGTCCCGCTCGGGCTGCCCAGGCAGCAGCCACACGGAAGATTCCATGGCTTTCCATAAAAGAGAGTGGGAGAATGTCCTCTCCGAAGGCCTGGGGAGAGGAGATGGCCTCAGCCGGGGCTCACCAGCCAGTAGCTGCCAGCCAGGCCAGCAATGCCAAGGCACCCGGCGTTCCTGGAAGCCAAGCCCTGTTTGATCTAATGGGGCAGCTGTGGGTGCAGACCCAGATAAAGAGATAAACCCAGACCCAGAAACCGGGGAAAGAGGTAAGAGTGAAGCAGGGGAAAGGGCGGTGGGTTGTGGGCGGGACCAGTGTGGCCAGGCCCTGGGCAAGCTGCTTCTGCTCTCTAAGCCTCAGTTTCCCCATCCAAAAGGTGGGAGCAACAACCGGTCTTCTGCCTCCTTCACAGTGAAAGGAAGCAGGATGGCATAGACGTGGCTGGGACTGTTGGACCCAGCACGCCAGCCCTGGGGGGCACGTGGGTCATGATATCTGCTCATGGGTCACCTGTCCCACTGTGAGGGAGGGAGAGAGCTTCTCCCCTTCTTGGCTAAAGAGGACAGAGGGTGGAGCCTAGAAATTCTGTCAGGCAGCAGAAATTTGGTCTGAGAGCAGTGCAGGTGGGAGAAGACACCCCCAAATCACCTATAAGATGAGCAAGTCTCCAGCTCTGGAGAGCATGTGTGGCACACACAGCCGCCAGCCGACTTGGTGTCAGGTCCAGCAGCCACAGTCATGGGAACAGCCAGGCACATCATCCACGTGCGGATCCCGGTCCGTGAGCCTGGATGGGGCTCTGCCTCACGGACGAGCTCCGGGGCTAGGCCTGGTCCACCAGACCCCCGATGCCTGGAGCTGTGCTGGGCCCTTCCCATTGCTGGGCTAGGGGAGTCACTTAACCTCTCTGGGGCTGGGTCTGCTCATCTGAAAAGTGGGAATGATGGCCCCTGGTACCCACTTGATTGGCTGTTGCAAACATGAAACCAGATGGGCCTGTAAATCACAGGGCACTCAGCCGCCATCATCCTCACTATTGTCATGCTCACCATCATCTTCATCATCATGGCCCCGGGTCATCCATCTTTGCTGCCTTCTCCACCCCCATCTTCCATCCCTGGAGAACTGTGCCTCTCGATTGGCCTCGTGACCTAGCGAAGATCATCACACAGATGCCTAAGTTGGTTTTGAGGCACCCTCCCTACCACCCACTAACCGAGGAAGGATTCTTGCCTGGTCCAGGCTACTGGCTCCAGGGAGGAGGTGCCTGTCCATTCCTGGCAAGAACCCAGCAGCGCTGGCTGATGGCAGACTGCCCTTGGAGCTCAGTTACTGCATTTGTGAAGAGGGGTGGAATCCCTGTCCCGCCCCGGGGCCATCTGAGATCACACCTCCCATCCCCAAGGCCAGGGTGGTTCTCCCTGCTGGGCCCTGGGGTGCTTCCTGCCTCTGAGGCTGCCCTTACTGCAGAGCTCTCGGTCCAGGGGTGGGCAGACAGGCTGGGGCCCCTCAAGGGCACAGGGGTTAGAGTCTTAGAGACTCAGGGTGAGGGGCAAGGAGGGGGTGGGTTTCTGGGGCCCTGAGCGGGCCCTGGCCAGGCCCACAGGGGAAGCTGTAGAGCGTGGTCATCTCCGTGGCAACTGGCCTCACCGTCCTTGTCCTGGCTTGGGAGCCGCATGCCTTCCCTTCCCTTTTGGTGGCTGGAGTCGCTTTCTTCAGGAGTAACCATGGCAACCCCTTTGTTTCTGAGGCCTGCCCGCCCCACTCCCCGTTCTCTCTTCAGGAGAGGCTGAGCTAGCTCCTTCCTAGTCCTGGCACGTCTCTAGCTGCACTGGCTGACAGTGGCCCACCAGTGAGTGGGGCCAGCCCCCGGGTTGGGGGAAAACTTCCCTGCTGGGCCCAGAGATGTCACCTGGGCCGCACCCCTGCCACGGAGGCCACATTTGTTGGCTCACTCATGCCCTGACACTGATTGAGTACCTGCATCTGCCATGGGGTCACAGACGGGGCAAAGGCCTGTTGCTGTCCCCACAGCCCTGCGAGGGGCAGCCTGGAAGTGGGGAGACAAGGCCTGCGGAGGGGGTGCAGAGGCCCATCGGGGGGTGCCCTGCTGCAGGATGCACTGAGGAGTCACGGGTCATCGCCAGGGCTCTTGAGGCTGCAGGCAGCCCAGCACTCTTGGCTCTACCTCAAACTGGCTGAAGCAGAAACGAGCACGTGGTTCATGTAACTGAAAAGTCAAGGAGAGCACCTGCTGAGATGCTGTGATGTCCACGTGACCCAGCCAGGGTTGCTCCTGCTTTCCTCTGGCTGGCTTCATTCTCACGCAGCCCTGTCCTCAGGTGGTGAGATGAGGAAGAGTGGCCCCAGACTTCCATCTCTCTCTCGCCTAACCCCGTTCTGGGGAGGTCTGTGGGCAGATGGGAGAATCATTTAACTTCAGCCCCAGCTCTAGTCTGAACTCTGACTCTACAGCAAAAGTCCCAGGACTGAGCTTCTTTGGTCAGAACTGGGTCACAGGCTGACCCCTAAACCAACTGCTGTGACTCTGTGTAGCCAGCCTGGTTCATGTCACTCCACTCACCTCAAACCAGACCCGACTTAAATGAGATGATGACAGGGGAACTGTGGTTTGCAAATGAAACTCTGGGTGCTCACATACTCAGAGAAGTTAATTCGTCCAAAGCCACACAGCTGGTAAGAATGCAAGCTCCAGGTCTGATTCCAGAACTTCCGGCCTTAACCGTGGAGCCACTGCAGGTCAGTGGGAGTCCAAAGGGTTTTAAGAATGGTAGTGAAACGGTCAGGGATGCAGCTGAGTGGCTAAATTGGCGCTGGATTTTGGTTAGCGGTGAATGGCATGCAAAGGAGGCAGACAGTATTCAGGATTTGGTAGGACAGTGGGAGCAGCGATGCCCCAGCCATAGCACAGTCCCCAGCACCTGTGGGAAAAAGCCCCCAGGGCTTTGGGTAGCCGAGGGGTGGGCCTAGGAGTCCTGCACCACCACCAGGGCGCAGAGCCCACGCCCCGCGCCATCTGACTCACTGTTTGTAAACTCGGCTTTCCGCAGCCACGCCCTTTCCTCCTTCCCTCCCTCCCCTTTTGGCTCAGAGACTGCAGAACCCCGCCTCTCTCCTGCTGTGACTGGCTGTTCTCACCGTCACTCCGCAGCATGGGCGGGGCTCCGAGGGACACAGGGAGAGGCCCCTAGGCCAAAGGATTAGCATAGTTCCGCCCGCCGGCGCGAGCCTCGGGCCGGACGCTGATTGGGCAGACGGCGGCCAACGCGGCGCCGCCAGGCGCAGCGAGTGGCGGGCGCGGGCTGTCAGTCGGCGAGGCGGCGGGCCACACTTCCGCCTCGGTGTCAGTGGGTCGCGAGCCTGCGCGGCGGGGGCGGGGCGGCAGCAAGCCCTGCCAGCTACCAAGGGACCCGCGTTCAGGTGAGTGGCCGCCGCCGCCGCCGCCAAGCGAAGGCCCAGGACCCCGGCGAGCTGCGGGGCCTGGGCCGCGGGCTGGGGCGGGGAGGAGAGGGCCGGGTAGGGCCCGGGCCCGCAGGCCGCCTCCAGCCCCGTCCGGCTTCGACCCCCACAGGGAGGCGCGCCCGGCGTAGGCCGCAGCTCCGCGCCCGGTGGAACTTTGGGTGGAAAGTTCCGGCCGGGTCCGGGACCTGGGCATGGGTCCCGCGGCCGCCGCGCCCCTCCCCCTACGGTCGCCCGGCAACTGCGGCCCCAGCCCCTGGGACCCCCGGCCCGGCCCCCCGAGACCCCCCGGCCCGGCTGCCCCGCCGAGCAGGAAGTGGAGACAGGCGCACCTGCTCGCGGCCTCGCCCCCGCCCCAGCTCTCTGGGAACACGGAAGGGTTTCTTGCGCATTTAGGGCGACCCTGCAGGTGAGGAGGGCGAGTTCTGCCGGGAGGAAGAGCAGGGAGACGCAGCCCCACCCCGACCCTGGCCTCCTTGTCCCCCCAGGCCTATGTGCACGTCCTCCCCAGGAGGGTGTCCGCGGGCGCTCGTCCCTTCCGCTGGACTCTCCTATTTTTAATTTATAAATTTTAGCAGACTATACACGGTTGAGAACTTGCTACCTCTCACCTACCTTTGGTCATGCAATTTTAAGAGGTTCCTTCTTTCGCCACATATGCTGGGACTCAGAAGATCTATGTCTTTAGACTTTTCAAGTTTATAAGCTCAGACCAAGACTGTTAAGTCGCCACAGAACCTTAGCCTCCCCATTTCATGGGGGGTTGGGTACTGGTGGCGAGGGGGTGGGTGTCAGGGTGTTGCAGGCTCTCCTGGGGTGAGGGTCACCTCCCAGGGGCTTTTCTATCTGAACCATTCTCTAGGACAGGCCCTGGCCTGGCTCCGGCAGCTTTGAAATGACTGCCCGGGATACCTGAAGAAGGCATCCCATTCGGTTTGGTTGGACAGAAGTTTCTCGAATGCCTACTGCGGGCCTGGTTGTGTGCTGTGTGGCCTTCCTACCCGCTGGATGTGTGGCGAGGACAGAGGAGAGTTGAGGAGGCCGGAGAGTTCAGGGGCCACATGCTGGGAACCCACGGCCCTCCCTGTTGCCCTTCCTAACTGGTGGTCCCCACAGTCCTTTTCCTGGCTGTCAGCCTCAGCTCCTTCATCTGGACGCGTAGCACTTTGCTGATAAGAGAAGCAAACGAAATCATTTTCTCGTTTCATGTTTTGAGACGGAGTCTCGAGATGCTCTGTCGCCCAGGCTGGAGTGCAGTGGTGTGATCTTGGCTCACTACAACCTTCACCTCCTGGATTCAAGCGATTTTCCTGCATCAGTCTTAGGAGTAGCTGGGATCACAGGTGCGTGTCACCACACCTGGCTAATTTTTGTATTTTTAGTAGAGATGGGGGTTTCACCATGTTGGCCAGGCTGGTCTCAAACTTCTGACCTTAAGGGATCTGCCGGCTTTGGCCTCTCAAAGTGCTGGGCTTACAGGCGTGAGCCACCGCGCCCGGCCCTTGAACTCATTTTCTACTGCAGCCTCTGACACCGTGTGTGTGCCCTGGAGCGCCAGTTCCCTTCCCCTTGTTGAGGACAGGAACCTCCTCTGTGGCACCTCTCCCTGCCCGACCCAGTGCCTGCCACAGTGTTGTCTTTTAGAACATGGTGGAGAGTGAGTGGGTGACTTTGAGTCTCCCTTGTAGAATTCACCTTGTTTTCTTAATGTGTCCATCTGTTAATGACAGCTCTTTTTTTTTTTTTTTTTTTTTTTTTTTTTAAAGATGGGGTTTCACCATGATGGCCAGGCTGGTCTTGAACTTCTGACCTCAGGTGATCCACCCACCTCAGCCTTCCAGAAGTGCTAGGATTACAGGCGTGAGCCACAGTGCCCGGCTAATGACAGCTCTTACCTAAACAGACGATGATATTTATAATGATTGTTCCAGGACTGTTATGAGCACGTGATCTTCACAGCAGTCGAAAGGTACTGACATTATCCTTAGTTCATTCATGAGGAAGCCAAGGAACAGAGAGGTTAAGTAACTTACCCCAAACCACACAGCAGTAAATATGGATTTGAACCCAGGCTCCAGGGGTCACACTCTTAAACATTACCCTGTACTGCCTTTTAATATCAAGATTTTCATTTAACGTTTTTGTTTGGAATATTCTAGTTGTGCTGCATTACTGTGTGTCAGAATTTTGTTTTTGCTACGTGTGGAACTAAGAGATTTTCCCTTTTTTGTGAGCCTGAGCGTTTACAAATCCATTTTGTTTCTTCTGAAATAAAGTCATTTACTGTCTGGCTATTCAGCATTTAGCCAACATGCCCTCCCTGCCACCCAGTTCCTTTGTTACTGGCAGATTCCGGGGTGTTCTCTGTGTGAAGAGGGAGAATTGGGGCCGTGGGTGCTGAAGGGCATGCAGTCCAAAGTATGAGGTCTCCTTTCGAGTTCAATTCCAAGTGGACTTCACACAGTGCCTTGGAGTACACACCTAGGACATTTTTCTTCCCCCCTCCCAAGTGCACCAAGAGGGTCAGACTCTGTGTTCCGCATTTTAAAGAGCGGTGCTGTTTGAATGTGGAAAGTGCCACTTGCTTTAACCCCCGTGTCTCCTCTGCGCGCTCCAGGAGATGCTGTCAGATGGGACTTGGATTTGTCTGAAAACTTTCTCGACTTTTAAAGTTTTGGTACATTCAGCCAATTACAAAAGTGACTCTTTTTTTGAGACAGAGTCTCGCTGTGTTGCCAGGCTGGAGTGCAGTGATGTGATCTTGGCTCACTGCAACCTCTGCCTCTCAGGTTCAAGCGATTCTCCTGCCTCAGCTTCCTGGGTAGCTGGGACTACAGGTGCATGCCGCCACACCCAGCTAATTTTTTTTTTTTTTTTGTATTTTTAATGGAGATGGGGTTTTACCATAATGGCCAGGATGGTCTCGATCTCTTGACCTCATGATCTGCCTGCCTCGGTCTCCCAAAGTGCTGGGATTACAGGCATGAGCATCCACGCCTGGCCAACAGTGACATTTTTTAATAAGGGAATTGTTGATAGATTTTAGGTACTCTTAAGCTGCCTTCAAACAGGGAACCTGCTGTCTCCTGAAAGTGACTTCTTTCGTGTCCCCGTGCAAGCCATGTCTTGTCTGGCCATGCAGGCGCAGCTGGCGCTATGCCTTCCTGAGTCACAGCATCTTTGGGAAAGTAGTGCCCCGGACCAGGGCTTCTGGGTCCTGGGCGAGTTCCCACTGGCTCCTGCCCTCAGTGTCTTTGTCTGCAAGATGGATTATTATGTGGAATCTGTGTGAAAAGATAATATCAAGTGTCTGATATGCTGTGGGTGCTTGGGACACCCTTGGGTTCACCACCTGCTGAACCTGGTGCCACCCAGCAGTGCGGCAGCCACGCCCTCGGGTGTCCCGGGATCTTTTTATTCCTGAGTGACTTGTTTCAGACAGAACACAGCTCTGCCATGCAAGGCTTTTCTCAGCTTCTGTGCTGAGGTGCCCCTTGTGTGGCATCACTGGCGGTGTTGGGGCCTCTGTGGGCAGTGCGGTTGGGTGTGGGCTGATTTTCTCCTAATCATCGTCATACTTCCTGTTTGGGTGTTGACATTTGCTTTAGTGTTTAGCACTGATTGTCAAGTACGAGGTTTAATTCCAAAATGTAGTGCAATTTCAAGTCGATTTATAACCTTATCTACACTGAAAGGAAGTCAGTGTTTGAACACGACTGATTATTAAAAAGCCTGAGTCCTGAGTTAATATGTTGGCTTCTGGTTTGATAGTTTAAATGTACTTTCCATGTATGCTAGTTGATTTGTATCTCCGCTGTCATTTTTGCTTTTTCAGACTGTTCTTGCTAGTAAGTGTTGGGCGTGGTGTGACGGCCTCTCAGGCTGCTAGTTTGGGCTAGGGTCCTACTGTGGAAGTGTGCCAGCAAGCCGGCCCACCCCCACCACTCTCTGTGATAAACATCTGTTAACTGGTTCACGGTAGTGTTTCTGTGAAATTTTTGGCATTTTTTTCCTTTTCCTTTCAGATTCAGAAAAGAACTGGGGGTCATTTGGCAGAATTTCAAAGCATCCACATTCTTTCAGCTGGAGCTTCTGCTGATACAAATCCTGTGACCTGTGAGTTGAGCTGGGTGGTGGAGTGAGCTTTTATAAGGGACCGGATCTAAGACTCGTGCCTGATGTGTGTGTCTGTTTCTCTTTGCTTATCTTCTTTTTTCAGCAGAATACTTGCTTATTTTGAGAAACGAACTCTGGGATCAGTCCTGTCGATCTGGTGGCTGACTCCATAGTTTGTGGCCCGAAGAGCGCCCCGCATCTTCAAGGCTTGTGGCGGGCGTCCGGCGCTCGCTCTGGGGTGTAAGGTGGCTTTCTCCTCTATGCACTGAGGGCCTGGGGGCTGTCTCTGACGCTGAGGCATGTCAGCAGTGGGAAGGGTCTGAAGGGCTCTTGGCTGAGCAGGTGCTGAGCACATTTCTTTATCAAAGGGACCGGGACCACAGCCTTCGGGGTGCCTAGAGAGCGCCTGTTCTGGGCTGATATGAGGAGTTTTGGGGGGAGCACCAGGCAGTGAGGACTGCAGTGTGTAGGGAGTTGTGTGGAGTCTCGGTTCTAGAAAAGACGAAGGCAGCGGTAGAGGAAGGAGGACTATGGTTTGGAAGTGAGTGCCCGTGCCTTATACTGAAAAAACTAAGGCTGATCCAAGGCTGACCGTGAGCAAGAGCCTGCTATAAGCTGGCACCTCGTGCCACCGTGCTTGGCCAGAGAGCAACTTTCATTATTGCCTTAAAACCAGGGTAGCTGTGATTCGGTGTCATTTCGGAGACCCCAATAAAGACAGGAGGTGTCAGGTGTACATGGGGTCTGGGGCAACCCCTTACTGTGAAAGAGGACACGGGCCAGGTCTGCGGTACTGAGCTCCTGCGGGTGCCCTGGTTCTGACTTGGCCTCTCTCGATGATATGGCAGAGCTGGGAAGGTGCCTGAGCTGGGGTCGAGGGAGGTAAGCCTCACTCATAGTCCAGGTAAGGCTCACCTGCGGGAAATGCTGGAACACCTGAGCGGAAGCAGAGCCGGGGAGGTGCCTGAGCTGGGGTCCAGGGAGGGGTCTCAGTGCAGAGGCGGCCAGGGAGCCCTCCCACCTGCCCCGCAGCTCCTGCCCCACAGCTCTGCCTCTGCACTGGTTCAGCTCTCAGGGGAGAAGGCTCCTGGGTTAATAGGTTGGAGCTTTCAACCCTGGCTTCTCATCAGAAAAGCCTGGGGAACTTTGTAAAAGTGTGAGTTCCAGGCCTAGCCCCAGCTTCACTGAGCCTGGTTTCCCAGGAGGGGCCCAGGGAGCCATGTGTTTAACAAGCTCGGGGGTCTGGGGTGGGTCCTCGGCAGGGAGTCCAGTGCTGGAGGCCCACTGAGGGGGTCAGAACCCACTTCTAGATCAAGGACTCCTTTGAGAACTTCATGAATATGAATAGTCAGAGTCATTGTTCTGGGGGAAAAAGATGAACACAAAATTTTTCCTTTCCTTTTTTTTGCAGAGGGGAGGGGATTAACGATTCATGTCCTGGCTTGGTTTGAAGCCCACCCTGTAGGTGCTCAGGGAGTATAGCTGGGAGCCATGTGGGCAGGTCTGATGTTACGGTGACAGGTTTCTCAGCACAGGGGGATCCATTAGGGCGGCGCAGGGTGAAGATGGGTACGATGATGAAGAGGGGCTGGAGCTGAGGCCACAGAGAAGGAGGTGGCCAGACAGTGAGGGGCATTCCAGTGAGCCAGGCACGCCTTGGTTGGGCGGGTGCCCTGGGGATGGCAGGGAGCCCTGCAGGACAGCAGCCTCACGCGGTGCACTCCCTTTCGTCTGCCGTCTTCGTCGTCCTCCTGCTCCCTGACCGCCTCCCCCAGCTGCGGTGGCCCCTGCTGGGGTGTGAGATGTGGGTAGAGGTGTATCCTCCTAGCCGCAGCCGCAGGCTGAGCTCCTCTCAGGGCTGGTGGTTTTGATCATCAGAGGCACAGCGGCAGGGGCGGCTGGGCGGCGGGGGGGCTGGGGGGGCTGCGAGAGGCTGCTGCTGCCCTTGGAGTGCCTGCCCTGTCCTCTGGCGTGGCTTTCCGAGAGCCGTGGGTATGTTCCCTGTCCAGTGCGCACCCCCCCAGTCTTGTGGGCTGCATTGGAACAGCTTTTTATTGTGTTGCGTAAGGAGGAGGTTGATTAAAACAAGTGTTTTTCTACAGAAGAGCTTGCATTCATCTTGTGTGTTTGGAAATACATTGTACTGCAATATAAGATAATGTTCTTTGAAGTGTGTGGTGTGTTTTTGGCAATTAATATTCCACAGGAAGCAGATTAGTCAAGTCAGTGATGACGCTTGATGGAGCTGACTGCGGTGAGTGGGACTCAAGGCTCTGCTTCTGGGACGTTGGACCACATTGGCCCCGAGGCCCAGTGGGAAGAATTGCTGCTCCCCACAGCTGCTTCTTGGGACTGAGCCAGGCTCACCTTTGCCTGCCTCCTGAGGTCACCCTCTTGGCATGGAGAATGGTAAACAGTAGGGGTGCTGCGGTGTGAGAGCAGCTTCACCTGCCTTTCTCAAGTCTCGAAACTCTGTTTCCTGCATGAATTCCAGGCGGATTCAGAGCCCTCCTGTGCTCCTGGCAAGCTTGCCTGGCTGGCACACTCGGCACAGGGCCTTCCCCAGCAGGGTTGGGCCATGTGTGTGTCCACGCTAGTCTCTTGGGATGAAAAGCCAAAACCTGTTCTTCTTCTTTTTATTATTTTTTTGAGACAGCAGCTTGCTCTGTCACCCAGGCTAGAGTGCAGTGGCATGATCTCAGCTCACTGCAACGACCACCTCCCGGGTTCAAGCGATTCTTGTGCCTCAGCCTTCTGAGTAGCTGGGACTACAGGTGTGTGCCACCTGTAATTTTTTTGTATTTTTAATAGAGACGGGGTTTTACCATGTTGCCCAGGCTGGTCTCGAACTCCTGACCTCAAGTGATCCTCCTGCCACGGCCTCCCAAAGTGCCGGGATTACAGATGTGAGCCACCGTGCCCAACCTGAAACCTGTTCTTCAGCTAGGAGGTGTTACCTTCTATGTGGTGTTAGATAGCTGATTTTGTGATGAGCCACATACAGCCCCACACTAAGAGAAACCACAGAGACCTGAAGAAGGCAGACACTTTGTTAAGGTTAAACCGTGTAGACCTAGAGCCTCCTGGTTTGCACTCAGAAGGGCTGTGTCCTGGAGCTTCCTGTGCAGCTGGCCTTAACCTCATTTGGCTAAAGGATAAAGCGCCAGCATTCAGTAAAGGTCACTCTTGATTCCATCCCATCGCCGCCGAAAACACAGTGCACTTAAAGGCAAAGGTCTGAGCACCCGGTCTTACATGCCTTGCTCGTGACAGGCTGCAGACGGCGACAAGGACAGATGGCCACGCACATTTCCCTTTTTAAAAAAGGTTGTTGTTGTGAATGGCATATGACTTGTTTACTTCGTTCTAAATTTATACAAAATCTGTAAAAATAACCATTAAACTTTTACAA
>PVKP010045152.1:0-16300 GCA_004027715.1 Plecturocebus donacophilus | reverse complement strand
AAAAGAAAAAAGAAAGACCATGCTATGTCTGAGACTTGCCGCAACTTAGCAAGTTTAGAGTCCTGTGTCTTTGGAGGAATAACAGGAGTTGAATGACAAAAGGCAGGCTAAAGCCAGATCATGAATTATCTTTAAGCCACATGTAGCATTTGATCTTTAGTCTGTAGGCAAATGGCAGCCATTGAAGAGTTTTAGCAAGGGGATGATTGCATCATTAGATTTGTATTCTGGAAAGGTAACTATTGAAGAGGGTGAGGCATGAATTGCAAGGAGCTAATTATTATTGTACAGGATAGAAAGAATAAAAGCTCAAATTTAGACAATGGAAAGAGGGCATGGGGGAAATGATGAGTTGAATTTAAGGAAGATTTGGTGTGGGAAAGGAAGATTTGGTGACAGGGAGTGGGAAGTGAAGGGAAGGAATCAAGAATGAGTCTAGAGTGTCTGATATGGTCAGCTCCGTGGGCTGTGGTACAGAGTCTGTTTTTATTCACTATTTATGAGCATGTAAATGTCTCAAGTTTGAGATTGCACAAGAAAGACCAAGCGGGGGAAGAAGGTAAAGAGTTCAATTTGGTCATTTGACTTTGAAATTGTAGAGGGTGAAGAGAATCAATAACTAGGTCCAAAGAGAATCAAGAAATAGGTCCAAAGCTCAGGGGATGAAGTAGGGGCCAGGGATGGAGATTTGGGTATCTTCTGCATACAGGTGGCTAGAACTGTAGCCATAGATGTGATCACCTGGAGAAAGAGGTTCTCCACCTTGCCTGCACCTTAGAATCACTTGGAAGGATTTAAAAAGAACCCAATGTCTAGGCCATACCATAGACAATTAAATCAGGGATGAGACCCAAGCATGACAATCTTTTAAAGCTTTCCAGTTGATTCTAATATGCAGCCAGATTTGAGACCCACTGGTACAGGGAAAGAAGAGAAGACATACCAAGGATGGAACCTGTGAGAAGCTCAACATTTACAGAAAAAACATGAAGACAGGAAGAAGTTGGTGAAGGCACCGTCAAGTCAAAGAAGCAGGGGGAACCAGAAGGTAGTGATGTCATGGAAGCCACGGGAAGAGGAGGTTTCAACAATCCATTAAAAAAAAAAAGATCAGGCCAGGCACAGTGGCTCATGCCTATAATCCCAGCACTTTGGGATGCCAGATGGGTGGATCACCTGAGGACAGAAGTTAGAGACCAGCCTGACCAAGATAGTGAAACCCCGTTTCTACTAAAAATACAAAAACATTACCTAAGCGTAATGGTGCATGCCTGTAATCCCAGCCACTCAGGAGGCTGAAACAGGAGAATCACTTGAACCCAGAAGGTGGAGGTTACAATGAGCCAAGATTGCATCACTGCATTCCAGCTTGGGCAACAACAGCGAAATTCTGTCTCAAAAAGAAAAAAAAAATCAAGTAATGAAAGAACTGAGAAAAGGTCAACGAGGATTACTGAATGGGAAGAAAGCCCAGTTGCATTGAAGAAAATACACACACACGCTGTGTATGTCAGTCGCACCAGTGTGAGGTTTTCCATTATCATGAATATAAGAAGGACAGGAGAAGGCAAAAGCCTGGATTGGTTCAACGTTGGGAGTTTGCAGTGTCAAAGGATGAGGGATTGAAGAGCTGAAGACATGATGTGGCTGATGTGACCCACCATGGGGAGAGAACTAAAATGAGGAGGTGAGGGATCAAGTGATGAGGAAATGGGGTGGTCAGGAGACTGGAGGTTTTGATAATGGTCACAGAATGGGTATAGCACACATATTCTGAGTGGCCTCATTTCCTTTACACCAGCTGCGTCCTCCCCCTAACTCCTCCACTTCCTCCCTCCCATCCTCGATCCCTTCATGCAAAGTGTATCCAGAATGATTGGTGCTGAGGAGGTCAAAGAATTGAGATGGGCATTGTCTACCTCATGCACAGAGAAGCCAAAACTTCACCCAGTATGAGGGAGGCTTTGACATCACGCCTGCATCAAAGTTATCAGTGAAGTTGGGAGGGTGACCTAGAGGCCTGCTAGAGCAGCTGAAAGGGGTATGAATCTCCCAAGGGAGGAGTGTGTGTGTTTTTTTTATAAAATTGAGTTTGTGAACAATGGGCTGAAAGTATAAAAAAGGCAACCTTTTTTTTCCCTCACCCCTGCACTTTAAAATGCAGAATGTTTCTCTTAAATCAAGCTTGTCCGTAAACATGCCTTACACTCTGCTGTGTCATATACATTTCAGGAGCATTGCTTTGTTTTCCTTTTTCTTTTGTAATATTCTGTTATCTTCTATACATCGATTGTTTTTTTTGATAACCTTTAATTTTGATACAGTTTTAAATGCATGCACAAAAAGTTGTAAAAATAGGACAAGAAATTTTGTATACATACCTCTACCCAGCTTTGACAATTGTTAACATTTTGCTCCATTTGCATTATCAGTCTCTTTCTCTTTTTATTTGTACATGCATATTTTTCCCCCAAACCATGTGAAAGTAAATTGGAAACATATTGCCCCTTTATACAAAATGCTTCGGTGTGTAATTCCTAAGAACAGGGATGTTCTCTTACATAACCACAGTACACTGATCAAAGACAAGAAATTTAACATTGACACAATGCTCTTGTCTAATCCACAGTCCTTGCTCTGCTTTAGTCAATTGTTCCAATAATGGCTTTTATGGCTGTTTTTTTTTTCCTGGTCTAGGACATTGTGATTTAGTTGTCACATCTCTTTAATCTCTTTTCATCTAGGACAGTTCCTTACCCTTTCTTTGTATTGTTTTACCTTGACATTTTGTGAAGAGGATAGGCTATTAATTTTGTGGAAGTTTCCCTAGTTTGAATTTGTCTGATGTTTTGCCATGATTAGATGCAGGTTATGCATTTCTGGCAAGAAGATTACAGAAAGGATGTTGAGTTCTCAGTGCATCAGAGCAGAAGGCACATGATGTCTGGCCCAACTGGTGATCTTCACACCATTGCTTTGTCATAGCCAAGGAAAATTCTTGTAGCTTTATTTTTTCAATTTGGCAGGCATCTTGCATTGCAGAAATTTTTTTTTACATAACCATAACTAGAGGCTTTTAAATTATTTTTGATTAATTGCAGATAACCAAAGAACAATTACCTAGGTTTTTTTTTTTTTTTTGTGAAAGCAAGTTTAAAATAATATACATTGATGTTTACTTGTGGAGTTTTACTATCAACGAGTATACTTATGCTGAAACAAAATCTGTTACTTTCAGACAAAAATGAGAAAACTATACATTTGTAAATAAGCTTGATAAAATGTTATTTAAGATTATTAAAGGACGTGGCTTGTCGTGGTGGCTCATGCCTGTAATTCCAGCATTTTGGGAGGCCAAGGTGGGTGGATCATCTGAGGTCAGGAGTTCGAGACCAGCCTGACCAACATAGAGAAACATCATCTCTACTAAAAATACAAAATTAGCTGAGTGTGGTGGCGCGCACCTGTAATCCCAGCTATTCAGGAGGCTGAGGCAGGAGAATCCCTTGAACCCGGGGAGGCGGAGGTTGCAGTGAGCAGAGATCGCACCATTGCACTCCAGCCTGGGCAACAAGAGCAAAACTCTGTCTCAAAAAAAAAAAAAAAAAAAAAAAAAAACTTAAAGGACAAAGTTCCAGACACAACGTACGTGTGTGTGTGTGTGTGTATATATCTTGAGACAGGGTCTTACTCTGTCACCCAGGCTGAAGTGCATTCGCACAATCATGGCTCACTGGATCTTCCCAGGCTCAAGCAATCCTCCCACTTCAGCCTCCCAAGTGTCTGGGACTATAGCCACGTGCCACCACGCCTGGCTACTTTTTGTAGATACTAGGTTTTTCTGTGTTACCCAGGCTGATCTCAAACTCTTGGGCTCAAGCAGTCCGTCCACCTTAGCCTCCTAAATTGCTGAGCATGAGCCACTGTGCCAGGCCAAATGAACATATTTTAAAAATGAATGTGTACTTTAAGGATATATGAATATATATCCTTAAATATATATATATATATATATATGAATATATATATTCATATATCCTTAAAGTACAAGACCTTTATAATTAACATTGTAATTTGCCAGGCAATATATACTATAACCAGAAGAGATCTATGGCTTAGTAGAGAGGAGTGAATCCTAGCAGTGATCACTGTGTAATGATTTTAGGCAGATACTCAAGAGTCTGACAGAGGGGAGTCATGGGGCTGGTTGTGCTAAGGGGAAGAAGTTGAAAATGGAGTTTAAAAAGATTTGAAAATAAGAGTTGGGTCAACACACATAAATTTATTTGCTTTGAAGAAGTTGAAATGGGATCCAAGAACAGGAAAAAAGAATATTTATTGTTTTGCCTTTGCATGCCAAAATGTAATCTCTCTTTTTCTTCTAGACTTTCCTTAAAATAACAATTGTCTGCATGTAAAATGAGTGTGTTTTAAAAGAGCCATTCAGGGCTTTTTTTCAGTGCTCATTTCCTGTACTGAGTAGTAACACGGTGACAGACTAGAAATTCTACTGACTTTGAGTCAGACTGATCCACAAGCCACAGACTGGCATAAGGTCTTGAGCAAGTCACTTGACCTTGGTGTCTCAATACAGTATTTGAATGAGAATGAAACTTGCTGGGTTCAAAAGGTTAGAAATAACATATATAAAGAACTCATAATACTTTACAAATACTGTGGTCCATCCTAGGCATTCAATAATGGAAGTTAGACAAAAGGACAATTTTTTTTTGAGATGGAGTCTTACTCTGTTGCCCAGGCTGGAGTGCAGTGGCACGGTCTTGGCTTACTGCAACCTCCACCTCCCCGGTTCAATTGATTCTCTTGCCTCAGCCTCCCAACTAGCTGGGACTACAGGTGCTCACCACCACACTCGGCTAATTTTTTATTTTTAGTAGAGATGGGTTTTCACCATGTTGGCCAGGCTGGTCTCAAACTCCTGACCTCAGGTGATCGCCTGTCTCAGCCTCCTAAAGTGCTGGGATTACAGGTGTGAGCCACTGCACCCTGTCAACATAAGGACAGTTTCATGAAAAGTTTAGTTTAATGAAAAGAGCTCTGGTCTAGGAACCAGGACACTAGGGTTCTGGTCCCTTATTAGTTTATTTAACTAGTAAGCTCCTGACCTTGGGCTGGTCCCTCAAACATTTTTGACTATAGTCCCGTTAAGGAAAGAGTGTTGCCGCATGTTCTCACTCATAAGTGGGTGTTGAACCGTGAGAACACATGGACACAGGGAGAAGAACATCACTCACCAGGGCCTGTCGAGGGCTGGGGGGTCTAGGGGAGGGATAGCAGGGTGTGGGGGAATGGGGAGGGATAGCATTAGGAGAAATACCTAATGTAGATGACAGGGTGATGGATGCAGCAAACCACCATGGCATGTGTATACCTATAAAACAAACCTGCACCTTCTGCACATGTACCCCAGAACTTAAAGCATAATAAAAAAAAAAGGAGTGTTGGTGAGAAACAGGTCAAGTTCTTGGGGATCTTGCAGGGAGCTAACATGGTTAATACAAGTTGGTCTGTTTTTCACTAGCGGGCTGAACACTGCGCTGTGGAAATACAGAGGTAAGTGAGTGAGTGCACAGCTTTGCCTGGGCCAGGGGGTGCCACTTGAACTAGGCCTTGAATGCTCCTGTAGGGAATTTTCCACTGGAGAAAGGAGGGTGTTCCAGGCAAGGCCAAACACCCAAGATTTAACAGGTGAAAAGACAGGGTGCTGCCACCATGCAAAATGGTGCTTCACATCAAATGCCACTTCAAGCAGCTTCTGAGACCGCCCCTGACTATTAGGTTGGATCAAATACATGTTAAGGTAAGTAGGCCAGGCGCGGTGGCTCACACCTTTAATCCCAGCACTTTGGGAGGCCAAGGTGGTCAGATCACTTGAGGTCAGGAGTTCAAGACCAGCCTGGCCAACATGGCAAAACCTGTCTCTACTAAAATACAAAAAGTAGTCAGGCATGGTGGTGTGCATCTGTAATCCCAGCTACTCTGGGGCCTGAGGCCAGAGAATTGCTTGAACTCAGGAGGTGGAGGTTGCAGTTAGCCAAGATCATGCCACTGCACTCTAGCCTGGGTGACAAAGAGAGACTGTCTCAAAAAACAAACAAAAAGAAATAAAAATAAGTAAAAAGGAATCCTGAAGGAATGTGACACCTTCATAACAAAATCAATGTCCTCTTCAATGGAGCTACTATTTATTGAATACTAGTCATGTGTCAGACACTGCCCTCACTGTTTGCCAGATATCTATCATTTAATTCTCACAGCAACTTGATGAGGTAATTATTAGCTCCATTTTAGAGAGAGGGAAGGAAGCACAGAGAGGTTGATAAACCTGTACACTGTCACATAGCTAGTAAGAGGTAGGGGTAGAATTTCACCCCAGAAGTTGTTTGGTGGAGTTACAGAATAGTTCCAGAGAGCAGGGAGAGAGGACACCCCCTTCCAATTACACACACCCTGATGGGGATGGGGATGCCTACGGGTGGGAGATAAGCACACCTGAGGTTTGCAGAGTCCTAAGAAAAGTGGGGACACTTTGGGACAGCTAGGCAGGGTGATCGGAGTCATCATGGTGAGTAGGTAAACAGCCTGACCCCTGAGCCACCTGCCTGGGTTCAAGTCCTGGCTCTCCCACTTTCTAGCTACCTAGCCTCTTTGTGCCTCAGTTAACTCATTTGTTAAATGAGGATAATTTCACCTACCTCTTAGAACTATTGTAAGCATGAAATAATTTGTATTTGAAGCCGAAGAAGGTATCAAAGTAGGTAAGTGTTAGAGGAGCTGACCTCACCTTCCTACCCGGCTGGGCACGGTGGTTCTCGCCAGTAACCATGGCACATGGGGAGGCTGAGGCGGGCAGATCACGAGGTCAGGAGTTTGAGAACAGCCTGACCAACATGGTGAAACCCTATCTCTACTAGAAATACAACAAATTAGTTGGATGTGGTGGCACACGCCTGTAGTCCCAGCTACTCAGGAGGCTGAGGCAGGAGAGTCGCTTGAACCTGGGAGGTGGAGGTTGCAGTGAGCCAAGATCGCACCACTGCACTCCAGCCTGGGTGACAGAGTGAGACTCCGTCTCAAAAAAAAAAAGGAAAGAAAGATACTTACCCTAGGATTTACCCCAGGGCATTCTATAGGCTTCACTGGCGAGATGTTTTTTCTCTTACTTAGGCCTTAAAATATTTAGAATTTTTTGACTTGCCCAGGCATGATGGCTCCCACCTGTAATCCCAGCAATTTGGGAGGCCAAGGCAGGAAGATCTCAAACCCAGAAGTTCCAGATCAGTCTGGGCAAGACAGTGAGACCTCGTTTCTATAGAAAATGAACAAAATAAGCCTGGCGTGGTAGTGCATGCCTGTAGTCCCAGCTACTTGGGAGGCTGAGGTGGGAGGATCGATTGAGCTCAGGAGTTTGAGGCTGTAGTGAGCCAAGATTGCACCACTGCACTCCAGCCTGGGTGACAGAGCAAGACCCTGTCTCAAGAAAAAAGAAAAACAAAAAAAAACTCTTTCTTGTTGTTCTTAGCATGGTGGCAGGATAATACATTGAGATACTAATTTTTTTTTTTTGAGACGGAGTCTCTCTGTGTCGCCAGGCTAGAGTGCAGTGGTGGGTTCTTGGCTCACTGCAACCTCCGACTCCCGGGTTCAAGAGATTCTCCTCCCTCAGCCTCCCGAGTAGCTGGGATTACAGGCACATGCCACCACCCTCAGCTAATTTTTGTATTTTTAATAGAGACAGGGTTTCACCATGTTGGACAGGATGGTCTCAATCGCCTGACCTCGTGATCTGCCTGCCTCGGCCTCCCAAAGTGCTGGGATTACAGGCGTGAGCCGCTGCACCCGGCCAAAAAAAAGTTCTTTGTTTAAACTTTATGGTGAAGTGAGAGAAGACCTGAAGTTAGGGGTAGTGGTAGTCTTGGGGCCAAGACAGAGTAAAACCTTTCTTTCCGTCTCTGCAGGCATTTGTAACACTTGTAAAGTGCTGGGCTTCTGCGTCATAGGATTGTCCCCACCCGTCCGCACATGTCTGGGAAAACCACAACCAGGTAGCTGGTTTCCCAGCAGCCTTCATTTTTGCTCTTGCTTTTTTTTTTTTTTTTTTTTCTTTTTGCCAACATTCTCACTTCAGTTCCCTCCTATTAGGCATTTACCTGAAATTTTTAGGTGATGAAGTCTGCTTATTAAAAATTTCCATACAGCTTTACCTTTCAAAATTGGTGTCACTATAAGCTGCTTTTTAAAAATTGAGGTAACTTGTAAAAACATAGAATTAGCCATTTGAAAGTGAACAATTTAGTGGCAGTTAGCACACTTACAATGTTGTGCAATTGTTACATCTAGTTCTGAGACATTATCATCACCCCAAAAATAAACCCTTACCTACTAAGCAGTTACTTCCTCCATCCCTCTCACTTCCTGTCTCTATGGATTTACCTATTCTGGACATTTCATATTAATGGAGTCATACAACAGATGGTCTTTTGTGACTGGCTTCTTTCCTGTGGCATAATGTTTTTGAGGTTCGTCCATGTTGTAGTATACATCAGGACTTTATTCTTTTCATGGCTAAATAGTATTCCATTGTATGGCTATACTACATTTGGTTTATCCATTCATCTACTGATGGACATTTGGGTTGTTTCCACCTTCAGGTATTGTGAATAATTGAATAATACCGCTATAAACATTTGTGTTTTTGTTTGAACACCTGTTTTCAATTCTTTTGTATATACACCCAAGAGTGGAGTTGCTAGATCATACAGTTATTCTGTTTAACCTTTCGATGATCCGCCAAACTATTGTCCGCAGCAGCTATACCATTTAACATTCCTGCCAGCTAAGTACAAGGGATCCAATTTCTCCACATCCTTACTGACACTTATTTTCTGGTTTTTAAAATGTACTTATTTATTTACTTACATATAGCCATTCTTGTGGATGTAGAGTGGGATCTGTAGTGATACAAACCGGCTTTTTGATTTGGCAGTGGTACTCTTGGCTTTACATTGGAATCTCCCAGGTTTTTATTTTCCCCTTTTTTTTTTTAAAACAATCCCAATGCCCAGGCTGTACCTGGGGCCAATTGCATCACACACTAGGGCTAGGCCCAGGCAGTGGCAGTATGTTTAAAGTGTCAAGGTGATTCCAGTGTGCAGCTGAAATTGAGAATCACTGTAAAGACCTTAGCTCCCTCTTGCTTACATACTTTTTTTTTTTTTTGAGATGGAGTCTCACTCTGTCACCCACGCTGGAGTGATGTCACAATCTCAGCTCATTGCAACCTCCGTCTCCCAGTTGAAGTGATCCTCCCATCTCAGCCTTCTGAGTAAATGGGATTATAGGCACCTGCCACCACACCTGGCTAATTTTTGTATTTTTAGTAGAGATGAAGTTTTACCATATTGGCCAGGCTGGTCTTGAACTCCTGACCTCAGGTGATCTGCCCACCTCGGCCTCTCAAAGTGCCTGGCCTTGCATACTCTTTTTAATCCACATTTTAAATAGTGTTTAAATAGCTGGGCGAGTCTCACATTCATCTGAAAAAATGGCAGGGGAATGATCCAGATCTTTGTCAGCCACTCTAACCCTAATAGTTAGTGCCAAGTTTTTAAGAGAGGAAGTGATTTCACCACAGCTGTACACAGGGAGCAGGGAGGTGGAATGTCTCCAAGGGTCCCAAATGAACTGGTGATAAATAAATAAAAATAAAAACAAACAAAAGACTACTGGCTTTGATGGCTAGGGCAGCTGTGAAGGACTGCCAGCCCCCATCAGCTCCCTCACCCGCCCTTCAAGGAAAGTTTGGGACAGCAGCATAATGGGTGGCCTTATAGTGCAGGCCAGTAACCTCTGGTTATTTCCAATTAGCACCTCCATACTCATCACTGCCACCACCACCACCACCATCTCCTTTTTGACAGAGGGCTCTTTTCTGCTTTTGACTTCCTTCTTCCCAGTAGGAACTCTTGCTCACTGTGTAGGACAGTGTGGCTCTTTCTCTGAATTTATAGAAACTCTATTGCTGATGTCCAGCTTGGCCTGTCTGGTCAGAAGCAAGTGGGCCCATTTGAAAGGGGGGTTGGGATAGGAGTAATACCTAATACTAGCATTTTGCTAAGTGAGTCACCAAAGCTTTCACCCTAAGCCTGGACTTCATCCTGTTGTCTATATTGTCACTGCACTATAGCCACACACTCCCAAGAACACACCTGTAGTTGAACAAGCAGTTTTCTTCTTTTTGCATGCAGAGGAAACACATACTATGGGAACAGAGGCGGTGGTAGGGCGAGGGCTCTTAGTAAGAGAGTGCGAGAAAGGATGACTCAAGATTTGCACCCGAGTATGTTAGAGGCACCCGACAGTGATGACCTGTCAGGTGAGAATGACCCTGTATGTCAAGTGCACCTGAATGTGGGTTTGGAGTTCCCAGCATGGCCAACCAGAGAGTTCCTCTTTATCTTTGGGGAACATCTGAGCCTCTGGCCTGGCCAAAGGAGTGTGGGCTCTGACGGGCATTGAGGCCCTTTGTTTGGAGTGAATGAAGGTTACCAGGTTGTTAGGGGGAGGGCAGTCTCCTGCTGAGCCTACTGCTACTGGATCATCCCCGTATGTGAGTTACCAATAAACTCTATGTCTCTGAGTCCCTTCTTTGGCCCCTTGAACCTGGTGCCATCCCTATTGAAGTTCATAGGTGTCTAGCACAATACTGTGTCCGGTGGTTTTGGAGAGCGTTTAGGGAAGCCAGCTGTTGCTCTGGATCGGAAGCTCATGGTGGGGGGATTCTATGATTGGATGTTTTAACAAATATTCTCTAGAAGCAGAGAAAATTAGAGCCAGGCTATAGAAAGAAGCAGCAGTCACTCATATTAGCCAGGATTGGGGGTGAGGTGGTGTTTGGTCACGTTTATGGTTTGGACTGTTTTCTTTGTGTTCAGGCATGATTACAGAGTGGTCTTGTTTGTGTTTTGTCTGGTCATAGAGTGGCCTTGCCTGATGTTGGTGTTCTCGGGAGTTGTTTCTGTTCAACAGGACACCCAGGCACAGCTGTGAATGCCTGGCCAGCTCTGTGAAGGCAGGACAGCTTTACTGTTTCTCAGTCTTCCTTTTAGGTCAAGAGCAGTCAGCGACAGGCTGCAGGACATGAATCCACGATATCCACATTTTCACCATTGGCGAGACTGTTTCAAGAATGCAGGCTCAGCCAGGCGCAGTGGCTCACGACTGTAATCCCAGAACGTTGGGAGGCCCAGGCAGGTGGATCACCTGAGGTCAGAAGTTTGAGACCAGCCTGGCCAACATGGTGAAACCCCATCTCTACTAAACACACACACATATACACAGAGTAGTGGTGGCACACTCCTGTAGTCCCAGCTACTCAGGAGGCTGAGGCAGGAGAATCGCTTGAACTGGGGAGGCGGAGGCTGCAGTAAGCGGAGATCACACCACTGCACTCCAGCCTGGGTGACAGAGCAAGACTCCTTCTCAAAAAAAAAAAAAAAAAAATGCAGGCTCTAGTCAGACTAGGGTAAATCTTGTCTCTGCTGTGTCTTTTGTTACAGGATGAGCTGCTGAAGTGCCTGATAACAGCTGTGAGCTGTGCAGTATTTAAGACTCTGCACAGGATCCACTGATCGACGGTAACACAATTACCACAAATAAAATGATTATTAGTGCTGAAACAGGCCTGGAAGCCAAAGGCCGAGATTATAAAACGCAGGTAATGAGAACATGTTCCCAAATCCAAATAGATACTCACAGCCCATTTAGAAGTATTTAAAACAGGCCTCGAGCCTTTGGTTTCTGTCCATGTCCTACCTCTGACAGTCCTGCCAGGCTTATGATACTGGTAAGCAGGACGTGCACTGGGAACATCCTTACAGTAACTCCTAATGCTACCCCAACAATGTGGGTTCCATATTGAGGCCAATTTATCTCTGATGTGCTAACATTATGAAGCATTTGTTGTGGTTTTTGTTTTTTTTTTTGAGACTGTGTCTCAAAAAACAAATAAAACAGAGTCTGTCTCCCAGGCTGGAGTGTAGTAGCACGATCTTGGCTCACTGTAACCTCCACTTCCTAGGTTCAAGTGATTCTCATGCCTCACCCTCCTGAGTAGTTGGGATTACAGGTGTGCGCCCCCAAGCCTGGCTGATTTTTGTATTTTAGGTAGAGATGGGGTTTTGCCATGTTGACCAGGCCAGTCTCCAACTCCTGGCCTCAAGTGATCCGCCTGCCTCGGTCTCCCAAAGTATTGGGATTACAGGCATGAGCCGCCATGCCCAGCCAATGACGCATCTGTTAAACTCCACTTTTGTTATGACTGTCTGATAAGTTAATGGCAAAGCATCTCAGGTTTTTCCTCTCTACTTTGTACCTTGCAGGAAACAAGGTGAAGCACAAGTGCTGGGGATGAGAATTCAAGCCTGAGCCCGAAGGCCAACTGTGCTGCCAGACATAAGCTGCAGAGGATAACCAGCTACACAGTTTAAAGGCCCAGGGCAAAACAAAATCACGGGGCCTCTTTGCGAATTAAGAATTTCAAGATGGCAACAGTAGAATTAAAGTAAGTGAGGGGCCCTTTTGATGTGAGCCCGACTCAGCACTCATACGGGTGCTGACCTGGGAAGGTACACCTGAGGCCCATGGAGCTCTACTGTCTCTGCAACATGCAGGACAAAGACAACTCTATTGTCAGTGACCTGACTCCAGAGGAATGGCAAGAAGTGGAGAACATCCCAGGAGGAAAAAGAGGAGCTACAGACTGACATAGATAACTGAAGAATGAGAATTGTAATAGCTATCAAAATTGAGAACCTAGGATCCACAGGAGAAAGGAAGACACGCAGAGTAACAAACAGGTGGCATGGGTAGGCAAAAACTAATGCAAGTGCTAGAAAAAGATCGTTCTTAACAGAGAAAGGTCTGTTCAACAGACGCTTGTTGAACGCTTGTAAAGACACTGCCCAGAATGTTTTGTAGACACTGCCCAGTTTTTGTAGAAAGGTGAAGAACTCAGCAAAACAGCCGTTGCCTGGGGGAAGAGATGAGTCTAACATCCAGGTTCTTCGCTGCTTTTGTGGAGGCACACGAGTTCATTGATTTACATTTTGTCTAACAATTACAGCAATTTCTGTGGCCGTGAGAGGCACAAAAGCCTGACAGGATCATGGAGGCATTTGCGCAGGGATATTGTCAGTGCAAGAAAGAATAATTTTAGTTCGGACGCTCATGCGCTCTTCCCTTTGCCATCATTTTGTTGAACACCAGCCATAACCCCAGTGTCAAAAATAAGCACACCGCAGAAAGGTCCATTGCCGTGAATAGAGGCGCCAGTGATGGAGGAGTCCTGCTAGAGAAGCAACTCCAGAGTCTGCAGTTTCCTAATTCAATATTAACAACAATGCTGTCCTCTTACTGTCTTCTCCCTCATTCCTATTTTGCGTGAAAATGTAAATAACGTAAATGCCCAAGCGCTCTCTATTCAGTTCCCAAACGCAAAACAGACCCTGGCTAATGGTAACGATAGTCCGAATGGGTTTAACTGCAACATTGCAAGAAAAGGCAGGCAGGACTCTTAGACTACAGGGGTGGATCTCATCATTTAATTTTCCCAACTCCGCCAGGAAATAAGAGGGGCTGTGGGTTGGGAGAGGTGTGTAGGGGGTGGGCCCCCCGGAAGTCCTGCTGCGCTGTTTAAATCTAAGGTGACCTAACGGATGGCGGGAGCGGCCGCGCTAGCCTTGGCGCAGGGCGCGGCCATTGGTGACGCACGCCGGGAAGCACGGCGCCCAAATTTCCACCATTAGCGAGTCCTCACACCCGGCGCTCGAAGTTCGGGGCTGGAGGCGTCCCGGCTTCCTCCCTCCCGGAGGCGGGCCCGGCCCCGCCCCCGCGCCGCGGGTCGCTGCTGGCGGCCCCTCCCACCTTCTAGTCTTGGCCTCCCCGGGCGCAGCGCACTCCCGCCGGCCGCAGCCTGACACGCTGCGCGGTCCCTCAGTCTCCCACGGCCGCTCCCCCAGGCATGGCACAGGGCCTCGCCTCACTATGGCAGCAGCACGGCACAGCACGCTCGACTTCATGCTCGGCGCCAAAGGTGAGGGCTCCCGCCGCCACCTGCGAGGCCATCCCCACCGCTCCCTCCGCCTGGCGGGCTGGGGCCGGGGTCGGGCGGGGCGTGAGCCGCGGACCGAACAATGCGGGCGGCCCGCCTGGCGCCGCAGTCTCCCGGGCCGCCGCGCAGCGCGCTGCGGGGCCGCGTGCACCGGCGGCCGGGCGGAGGCCGCGCTCCTGTTCCCGCGGCGCTCCGTCCCGGCCGCAGCTCCGGGCCTGGAGGGGCCGTCCGGGGTGCTCGCTGGCCGGGCCGCCCTTCCGGGCCCGGGCCGTCCACCCGCGCTCCCACGCGGGCTCGCCGCCTTCGCGCTCCCGCTCGGGGAGTCCCCGGGCTGCCGGGCGCGGGCGGCCCCTCATGGGACGAGGGTTGCAGGGACTGCGGCAGAGCGAGGCGTGACCCGCGCGGCGAGCCCGGGCTGGGGGCGTGCGCCGCGCCAGGCTGGCCGCGCGACCTTTTCCTGTTCTTGCAGGCGGGTAAATTTCCCTCTTGGGGGCGGGGGTTTCCCCTTTTAGGGAGCTGGGGCTGGGGAAAGGTCTGCGGACGAGAGGCGCTTGCAGAATTCTCAGCCGACTGCGTAGGAGACAGATCCCCCGGAAAGGAACGGGGGGACGGGAAAAGGAAACGATTATTATTGAGGGTGGGGAGGGATGAGATCTGGGCGCGGGAGTCATTTACACCCCGAATCGGGGAGGTATCAAAAGACAGCCGGCCCGGCGCGGTGGCTCACGCCTGTTTGTAATCCCAGCACTTTGGGAGGCCGAGGCGGGCGGATCACGAGGTCAGGAGTTCCAGATCAGCCAACATGGTGAAACCCCCGTGTCTACTGAAAATATAAAAATTAACTGGGCTTGGTGGCACGCGCTTGAGTCCCAGCTACTTGGGAGGCTGAGGCAGGAGAATCGCTTGAACCTGGGAGGCGGAGGTTGCAGTGAGGCCGGATCGCGTGATTGCGCTCCAGACTGGGGGACAGAGCAAGACTGTGCCTCCAAAAAAAAAAAAAAAAAGCCGACCAGAATAGACAGGGCTGGTAAAGTTGGAAGTGTTGTGTGCAGGAACTTTGAAGGGAGGGATACTTAGCAGGCTTCTTTTCTCGGGATGCCCCTGTGGTGGGGCACGGGAGTCTCAGAAAGAATAGAATTGCCCTTTCTTTTTCTGGCGGCTTTTAAACGGCTTTTAAACCTGTGACTGCCGCAGACTTGAATCTGCACTTTCCATAGGTCCCACTGGGAGTGGCTGGCTCATACTTTGCTTTTCCCACTGTTTTCCTCGAATTAAATGGAGCAGCCTTTGCTCTTACCATTTTTAACAGATTCTCTTTCTTTCTCTCTCTCTCACTTTACTCCCTTCCTTCTTTCTTTTCTTTTTCTTTGTTTTCCACGGAGTTTTGCTCTTGTTACCCAGGCTGGAGTACAATGGCGCGGTCTCATGCCAACCTCCCCACCCCCGCCAACCCCCCCACCATTTCAAGCGATTCTTCTGCCTCAGCCTCCCGAGTAGCTGGGATAGCTAGGATTACAAGCGCCTGCCCTCACGCCTGACTAATTTTTATATATTTAGTAGAGACGGGATTTCACCATCTTGGTCAGGCTGGTCTTGAACTCCTGACCTTGTGATCCACCCGCCTGGGCCTCCGAAAGTGTTGGGATTTGGGATTACAGGCGTGAACCACCGCCCCTGGCCGACTTTTTATTTCTTTCTGAATTTCTGAATACTTACTTTGCATTTTCTGTCCCAAGTTTAAAGGGTCTCTGAAGGCACAAGATTTTGTAAAGATTTTAGTAAAGATTTGGAGCAATATCTGGGTTTGACTCTAGCTCCTTCCTGATTGGCTCTGCGTGTGACCTTGGGTTTATGTTAACCTTTCTGAGCCTTCCCTGTCCATTAAAAAGAGAAGAAAAAAAACTACCCCTCTTCTGGCTTTTACTCTTAAGGGGGTAGCTGTGGAGCACACTGTAGGGTTGTTAAGCAGTGTCCATGTATTTGGGTGGTCTGAAGTGACTTGGAGGAAACAAAGCATGTTAATTTTAGTTCCCACATTTCCTAGGTGAGGATGGAGGGCAAGGAGACTACTAGAGATGAAATGATGTTTGAGGGGTGGAGCTGAAGAGCCAAGCTTTCATTGAGTAATTACCCTGCCAGCTCTAGGGCTGAATGGTTAATGAAAGTTCT
>PVKP010045151.1:0-16301 GCA_004027715.1 Plecturocebus donacophilus | reverse complement strand
TCAACCCTGGTGAATCTGACGATTATGTGCCTTGGGGTTGCTCTTCTTGAGGAATAGCTTTGTGGTGTTCTCTGTATTTCCTGGACTTGAATATTGGCCTGCCTTGCTAGGTTGGGGAAGTTTTCCTGGATAATATCCTGAAGAGTATTTTCCAGCTTGGATTCATTCTCTTCGTCACATTCAGGTACACCTATCAAACATAGATTAGATCTTTTCACATAGTCCCATATTTCTTGGAGACTTTGTTCATTCCTTTCTACCCTTTTTTCTGTCATCTTGCCTTCTCGTTTTATTTTATTGAGTTGATCTTCGACCTCTGATATCCTTTCTTCTGCTTGGTCAATTCGGCTGTTGAAACTTGTGCATGCTTTGCGAAGTTCTCGTGTTGTGTTTTTCAGCTCCATCAATTCACTCATATTCTTCTCTAAGTTGTCCATTCTCGTTAACATTTCGTTAAATCTTCTTTCAACGTTCTTAGTTTCTTTGCATTGGGTTAGAACATGTTCTTTTAGCTCACAGAAGTTCCTTATTATCCACCTTCTGAAGCCTGATTCTGTGAGTCCATCACATTCATCCTCCGTCAAGCCTTGTTCTCTTGCTGATGAGGAGCTGCGATCCCCTGTAGGAGGAGAGGCATTCTGATTTCGTGTGTTCTCAGCCTTTTTGCACTGGTTTCTTCCCATCTTTGTGGATTTATCCACCTGTCATCTTTGTAATTGCCGACTTTCAGATTGGGTCTCTGAGTGGACGTCCGGCTTGTTGGTGATGAAGTTTTTTCCGTTTCTTAGTTTTCCTTCGGGGGGCGCCCCTTCCCCACAGAGCTGGGCCTTCCCGGGTTCAGCTGTGCTTGTTGTCAGCCTCAGCGCTTCCAATTGCTGTTCTCCTTGTGGGGAAGGGACCAGCCAAGCCCGACCAAAAGGGCATCCAGTCCCACACACTCTGCACCGAGAAGTGCCGCACCGGCCAAAAGAGTCGCGCTGGCGACCCGTATGGCTCCTTGGCCAGGAATCTCCCAGTCTGTGGGCATCAAAAATTCGTCTGCAATTGTGGCATCCACTCGCTCTCTGCGCTTTCATTGGGAGCTACAATCCTGAGCTGCTGCTACGTGGCCATCTTGGATCTCTCTCTGCCCGATGATGAAATTTTTTTCTGTTTCTTAGTTTTCCTTTGGCGGACGCCCGTTCCCCACAGAACCGGATCTTCCCGGGTTCGCTGTGCTTGCTGTGAAACTCTCAGTCCTCAGCGCTTCCGATTGCTGTTTTCCTTGTGGGGATGGGACCAGCCAAGCCCGTCCATCCCATATACTCCACTCCAGGAAGCGCCGCGCTGGGGCACCGGCAAAACAGCCGCGCCGGCCAAAAGAGTCGCGCTGGTGACCCGTGTGTCTCCTCTGCCGGGAATCTCCTGGTCTGTGGGCAACAAAAATTCGTCGGAAAGTGCGGCGTCCACTCGTTCTCTGCGCTTTCACTGGGAGCTACATTCCTGAGCTGTTGCTAATCAGCCATCTTGGATATCTCTCCTCTCAGGTTTTTCTTTTAAAGTAAATGTCTCCTTTACGTGAATCAGAAAATTCTCTAACATATCAGTTTTATCTTATGCAGCATCTTCAGATATACATGGAGCATCTGTGGGTTGAGAAAGTGAGTCTTCTAATTCTCTTTTTAAAGCCAACAATCTGTCCTGAAATATGAGAAAAATATATTACAAAGAAAATGTGTTTTCATTTAGGATGTACTATTGTTGAATTCTAAACAATATAATTATAAATAAAATGTAATTATTTAGAAAATTTTTTGGAAAAAATTTTACAGACTATACAAAACCAGACAAGAGCATGTATGTACTACTTACTCTGTTTCTGTTAAGCTCAAGGAGAACTTTGGGGTTTCAAATAATGATTTATTGGATGAGAACAATGCTACAGAGATTTTTGCAGGCATAATTAAAACAAGTTAGTAAAAACACCGTAGAAGTACTGAGAACAGATTGAGTTATTATTTGAATATGCACATATTTAACCTTAGAAAATTCTAAGACTAAAATTTTATGATATATTCTTATAGCCAAAAGTAATAACAAATAGAAGAAAATCTAAACCAGTAAACTTTTTTGTTTGGTTGGTTTTGTTTTTGTTTTTTGAGACAGGGTCTCTCTCATTCTGTCACCCAGGCTGGAGTACAGTGGTACAATCTCAGCTCGCTGCAACCTCCACCTCCTGGACTCAAGGCTTCCTCCCACCTCAGCCTCCCAAGTAGCTGGGATTACAGGCATGCACCCCCACCCTTAGCTACAAAAAAATATAGAGCTGGGTTTTGCCATGTCACCCAGGCTGGTCTTAATCTCCTGAGCTCAAATGATCCATTCACCTAGGGCTCCCAAAATGCTGAGATTCCAGTAGCGAGCCACCACGCCTGGCCACCAGTGGTTTTCAAAGTACTGTTTGGGGACACCTGGAGTCTCAAAAACTCTTTTAGAGTTCCAGGAGGTCAAAACTATTTTTGAGCCCACTGGCCCCTGAGTCACATTTTAATGCCTTATCTTCAAGGAAGCTGCAATTTTCCACCTGCCCTTTGGGCAGGGTAAAGCAGGAAACAGACCCACCAAGATTACAAGCCATGAAAGAAAATGGAGGTTTTATTGGAATATAAGGAAATTACTTCAAGGCAAGGAAAAAAATATCTTTATTTCACAGGTAATTGAAAATTAAAAATAACAAGACTTTTAAAGATTGAGTTAGTTGTACAGGTGTCAGGCTGGAAGAGCACAGAGCCAGGACCAATCCTCAGTCCTCTGACTCCCAGGCCTGGGTTATTTGCCCCATACTCAGACATTTTCTGGTGCAAATATATCTGACAAAATAACCAAAACCATACCTTTCTCAAATAAACTGTTAGTACCAGGAGAAAATGAGGGAACATTGAAATTATTTCTTCATGGAAGAAGGTATATAATTTCTCCTTTTAGAGATAATAGGTCTCCTTTTAGAAAAGTTATTGACATGTGAATGAACTGACTCCACCACCTTATAACCTAGAACCTAGAACTTTATAGGAAGCCTTCCAATCACCTATTTTGCAACTGTAACTCTGCTGCGCCTTACTGGGGACTTGCTGCTCTTGCATAGTAGCTTTAAGGGCACTATGTTGGCATTGCTTTGCAGACCACCTGTGCCCAGCACTTTGTAGGATTGCATTAGCATGCAACAGAAATAAGTACCTTTATATAATCATAAGTACTTCTTCTGGCGCCAGTGGTTGCCTACCAATTGTCATTCTCAACCTACATCTTCCTTAGGCAAAGCCTTCTTCCCAAGATAAAATTTTAAAAACCTGATACTTTCCTAATCTTCCTTGCAGATAAGGCATGAAAAGGTGACTCCAATTTGGCCAAGGGACTCTGGTAAGGAATTTGCTGAGGATGATTATAAATGGTTTTCTTCTCCAAGCAGACACAAGAGAAAAAAATTCTCCCTCTTTTCTTATGGATGCTGTGATATGGAACCTGGGTCTGCACCAGTCATCATGTGAATATGAGAGTCAAAGCTAAGGACACGTCAAAACGCTGACCATAGATAACACAGTGGAAAGACAGGAAGAGCCTGGATCTTTGATGATATCATAGAACCAGTGAATTAACCATGAACCACTCCACCTTTGGACTTCTTGTATGCAAGATAACACATGTATTTTTTAATTTAAACCAGTTTTAGGGTACTAAAAGTATCCTAACTGATGCAATGGCTTTCCAGGGATCCAGACACCTAGAGAAAATTAAGCAAGTTTCTTAGACTACTGCGTACTTTATGCAATAGGCCTTACTAAGTACACATACACTTATAACTCGAATATATATGACAAAATAAACAAAAACATGTCTCAAACTGGGGAGAAATGGCCGGGGGGGGACATTGAAATGACTTCTTCATGGAAAAAGTTGTATAATTTTTGTCTTCTAGGGATAATAGTTCTCCTATGGAAAAGTTATTGATATGTGAATTAAGTAACTCCACCACCATTCCTAGAACTTTGTAAGAAGCTTCCCAATATCTGTTTTGCAATTGTAACCCAGATGAGCCCTCTCTATGTTTTTGCCCCAAGTCCTCTGTTTTTTCTGAACTCATTTTTTCCTTAAAAATTAAAAAAATACCTATATGAAATCAAATGATGAGTAACCAAGTTCTCATTGTAGTCTACTGGTTATTTCTGAGTATTTTCCAAAATTTTTATAATGACAAAAAAATTGTAAGTGTCCAACCATTCCATCACAGACCACGGGAAGATTAGTGCCTCCCAAGACTCAGCTCTTGGATTCAGCTCTCACTATAACTTCCTACTCCCACCGGACTCTTAAGCTCACTAGGAAGTCTTACTTCCTTCATTTAATGTCATCCCAAACACTACACATGGCTCTTTTTTGCTTTAACTTCCCAAAGCCACCACTAACACAAGGTTACTGTCTATATACCACTTTTGATGAAAGAGTCAACCGTAAATGTTAGGCATCCTTGTTTTTAAATTTCCCTGACCATCCCTGTCATTAATCATCCTTTCTTTTTGGGCCCTGACCTCCCAATAGGCTTCTGGACCCTCTCTCTTTGCCAAATCGCTTCATAGCTCCCCCACTGTGTCCCCCTTCCAGTCCCCTTACACCCCTATTTCCTGGGAAACTCAAGAATTCCTCTCACCTATTTAGCACAACACATCAGCACTCTCTTTGTTTCACCCTCTCCTGGCAGAACTGCTGGAATCACCCTTTAGAATCAAAGATATCCACTAGGTGATTTTCATAAATAAACAAAAATCCATCTTCCCTGAAATGAACTATGACATTCCCCATGTAAGATACAAAAAGCAGCAGATGCAGTTAGTTTTTGGTTTTCAATAGCAGTGTTTTTCTTCTCACTGTGCCAGAATGCAATTACTTTGCAGTCAATGCAACAGGATGTTAAAAATGAAACAACTTCTGCCTCCATTTTAGATGAGGCCTAATGGCCGACAAGTGCCAAGGCTCATGGCATTCTAATTTGTGTGCTAGGCCATCTAGGCAGGACTTGCCAAAAGGGTAGCTAAAAAATACTGCTGGCACTTAACCCACCACCCCATCTAAGAATATAAAAGGGGTAATAAAACAAGGATATAAAAGATTTGAAGTTGTGAAAGAACACAGAGAAAATGTATTTGGAGTTGCTGATGTTTTGTGCATTCCTTCCTCCCCCAATGAGGGGAAAAGGATGGAGGAGCTTATGAGAGAGGGAATTGGAAGAGAATCATTCAAAAAGCCCAATGTGTCTCCCGGAGTAGAAGTGTCAGAGGTGTTCAAACCAGAACAACTCCATCTTGAATAGAGGCTGGGCAAAAAAAGGCTGAGACCTACTGGCTGCATTTTGAGATGGTTAAGTCATTCTAAGTCACAGGATGAGATCAGAGGTCTGCACAAACTGCAGGTCATAAAGGCCTTCCTGATAAAACAACTTGCAGTAAAGAAGCCAGCTAAAACCCACAAAAACCAAGATGGCCATGAGAGTGACTTCTGGTCGTCCTCATGGCTACACTCCCACCAGTGCCATGACAGTTTACAAGTGCCATGGCAATGACAGGAAGTTACCCTATATAGTCTAAGAAGGGAAGACATGAATAATCCACCTCTTGTTTAGCATATCATCAAGAAATAACCGTAAAAATGGGCAAACAGCAGCCCTCAGGCCTGCTCTATCTATGGAGTAGCCATTCTTTTATTCCTTTACTTTCCTAATAAACTTGCTTTCACTTAACTTTATGGACTCGCCCTGAACTCTTTCTTGTGCACTGAATTCTTTCTTGTGTGAGATCCAAGAACCCTCTCTTGGGGTCTAGATCAAGACCCCTTCCCTGTAACAGAAGGAATAGAAAGACTGTGTGGATGCATTGGTAGAAAATTGCATCTTTGGCCAGGCACAGTGGCTCATGCCTGTAATTTCAGCACTTTGGGAGGGTGGGATCACCTGAGGTCGGGAGTTTGAGACCAGTCGGACCAACATGGATAAACCCCATCTCTACTAAAAATACAAAATTAGCTGGGCGTGGTAGCACATGTCTGTAATACCAGCTACTCAGGAGGCTGAGGCAGGAGAATCACTTGAACCCGAAAGGCAGAGGTTGCAGTGAGCCGAGATGGCACCATTACACTCCAGCCACCAGCCTGGGCAACAAGAGTGAAACTCATCTCAAAAAAATATATATTAAATTAAAATAAAATAAAATTGCATCTTCACCAATCACAGGACAAAAATGCATGTGTGTTTCTTGTGGATCGGTGGGCATCAAATAGGAGGGATTTGTCTTGAGACAGCTGAATCTTGCCCAAGAGAGTTTCTCAAGGAGCAAAGTGACCCAAATGAGGGAGGGAGCATTGGAAGTCCAGGGGCAAGAAGGAATTCTCGTGACCAGCCAGAGGGTGGACTTTCTTATGCCATGAAAACTACAGTTAAGGGCTCCCAGCATGGATATTTTTGCAAGGAACCCACTAAAACATCAACTGAGAGAGAAAAAAGAAATCTAAAATGAGAATACTACATACCCAACAGGCACCGTCACCAAATGTGATTTGTGCCAGTCATTGAAAATCTTTCCTGAGACTTACCTCTCTTCCCTCTCCCCGTTGAACCCTGAGGGAGCCAGAGACAATTAGGTAACGAACAGGAGAAGAACCAGGTGAAGAGCAAGAGAAGAACAATGTAGGCAAGTGAAAGAACCCAGTCACATTTCACACCCCTGCTGCAGGCTTGCTGACCTGAAGCAGGCTCCTGCTGGAAGGAAGGAGAGCACGAAGCGCTGAAGGAGACTCTGGGTGTCAGTTATTACACTGGCTGGATCAATCAGTCACTGAAATGAGCCTGTTTTTAGGACTTAGTGTTACTAGAAACTTTTGTTCTTCAAGACTGATGGTAAAACTATTACCAGAAAGGGGTCCCAATCCAAACTCCAAGAGAAGGTTTTTGGATTTCATGCAAGAAAGAATTCAGGGCCAGTCCATAAAGTGAAAGCAAGTTTATTAGGAAAGTAAAGGAATAAAGAATAGCTACTCCACAGACTGAGCAGCCCCAAAGCCTGCTGGTTGCCCGTTTTTATGGTTAGTTTCGATGATATGTTAAACAAGGGGTGAATTATTCATGCCTACCCTTTTTAGACCACTTAGCATAGTAACTTCCTGTTGTTGCCATGGCATTCATAAACTGTCATGGCACTGGTGGGAGTGTAGCAGTGAGGACGATCAGCGGTCACTCTCATCACCATCTTGGTTTTGGTGGGTTTTAGCCAGCTTCTTTACTGCAAGCTGTTTTATCAGGAAGGTCTTTATAATCTGTATCCTGTGCTGACCTCTGATCTCATCCTGTGACTTAGAATGCCTTAACCATCTGGGAATGCAGCCCAGTAGATTTCGGCCTCATTCTACCCAGCCCCTATTCAAGATGGAGTTGCCCTGATTCACATACCGCTGACAAAACTTATGGAACCTATTCAAAAGTTTATTCAGGGTAAGAGGAAAAAAGTAGTCCACACAGAGTGTCTGCTAGAGCTGTGCAGAGTAATCTGCGTATCTAAGATCAGTAGGAGCTTGTAGCATATGACAAGCACACAAAGGAAAACAAAGTTCAGCAGTCAGGAAGAATGATAAGGATCACTGAATGTGGCCTAAAGGAAAAGTTCTGTTTTGCACATATTCTCGGGTTTGTCTTGGTGTTTGGTTGTTGATGCTGGTTTTTGTTATGGTTGGTATTCTGTTTTATTCAGTGTTGTAGGTCCATTGTTCGGAACACTGCCTGGCACACAGTGGGTGCTCATTACATGTTTATTAAATGTATTGTTGGATTTGAAACCAGAAAACAATGAAGAGATACCATTGTCTTGAAAAGAAAAGAAAATGCCAACATAAAATTCTAGAATTGCTGGGCGCTCTGGTTCATGCCTGCAATCCCAGCACTTTGGGAGGCCGAGGTGGGCGGATCACAAGGTCAGGAGTTCAAGACCAGCCTGGCCAATATGGTGAAACCCCATCTCTACTAAGCGTTCAAAAATTAGCCAGGTGTGGCAGCATGCACCTGTAGTCCCAGCTACTCAGGAGACTGAGGCAGGAAAATCGTTTGAACCTGGGAGGCAGAGGTTGCAGTGAGCCAAGATCATGCCAGTGCACTCCAGCCTGGGTGACAGAGCAAGATTCTGTCTCAAAAAAAATAAAAATAAAAATAAAATAGAATTTTAGAATTCTATAATATTGAAAAATAGTTGCAAGAACAAAGATAAGCCAGGAGCAGCGGCTTACACCTGTAATCCCAGAACTCTGGGAGGATGCTTGAGGCCAAGAATTCAAGGCTGCAGTGAGCTATAATTGAGCCACTGAACGTCAGCCTGAGCCACACAGTGAGACCTGTCTCTTAAAAAGTAAAAACAAAGCAAAACCCGAGAAAATTAAATCCTTTATTGGGGGAATGGGGGGACAGAGTCTCGTTCTGTCGCCCAGGCTGGAGTGCAATGGCACCCTCTCAGCTCACTGCAACCTCCACCTCCCGGGTTCAAGTGATTCTCCTGCCTCAGCCTCCTGAGTAGCTGGGACTACGGGCGCGAGCCACCATGCCCGGCTAATTTCTGCATTTTTAGTAGAGACAGGATTTCACTGTGTTGGTCAGGCTGGTCTTGAACTCCTGACCTTAAAGTGATCCACCCAACTTGGCCTCCCAAATGCTGGGATTACAGGCATGAGCCACTGTGCTAGCCTTTTAAAATTTTTTTATAGAGACAAGGTTTCGCTATGTTGCCAAGGCTTGTCTAAAACTCCTGGACCCAAAGCAATCCACCCACCTCAGCTTTGAAAAGTGCTGGGATTATAGGAATGAGCCACCTTATCCAGCCGAATTCATTCCTAAAGGAAATAGTAAAGGCTGTTTATGATCCTGCGCGGAAGTTTGGAGATGCAGAAAGAAATGAAGAGCAATTCAAAAACCAGTATTTAAAGACACATAAATGAATGCTAGCCACAGAAAATACAACTACTATTAATAATGCCCCTTAGCAGAACAAAATATAGAACACTTGCATGTAAGTCAAATGCAAATTAATGGAATTAAGTGTTTTAGGATCCTTGTACATTCTGGGAAGAAAATAAGTGCCAATTAACATTTTTCTTTATAAATTAAGGAGGCCTATAGTCATCTTTAAGGTAACCACTGTAAGTCTAATTTTTACAATGTAATAATAAAAATTAATCATTCCAAAACATAAAAGAAAAAAGAGGAAAAGAAAATGTAATACACAATAGCAGAGATAAGGGTCAGGGTATAAAAGTAATTACATTAAATGTAAATGTTAAATGCCAGTGTACCCGAAAGCCTAAATTTAATAATAAGGACAGTCAACTCAAATTCTGAAAAGCTCTGCTCTTTATAAGAGACACATCTAAAATACAAAGATTCAGAAAGATTGAAAGTAATCACAGTGAAATAAGATACACCATGTAAAAATTAACATTACTATCAAAGCAATTGTCTTTGGAGAAATAAGCACTACCAAAGATAAATAGAAACACTTCAAATTGAAGAAGATATTAGGAATAAATAACAATCCTAAATTTCTGTGTACCTAATTATATAAATTCAATATATATCAAATCAAAATAGGTAAAAGCAGATAAGAGGAAAAATACACAATTATAATGAGAGAATGTAGCATATCTCCCTCAGTAACCTATAGAAAAAGCAGTTAAAAATCAGTATGTGTTTGTGTTCTCTGCTTGGAAAAAAAAAATCAGTATGTTTTAGTATGTATATAAAAAATGTGCACAATACAATTAAAGGACATAATCTATTGGACTAAGAAGAGTGCTACCTCACAATTTCAGACCTCATATTAATTAATTATAAGTTAGGCTAAAGAGCAAGTCTCAACAACTTCAAAAGCTTGAAATCATACAGAGTGTGTTCTATAACTACAACACAATTAAACTAAAAGTACAAAATAATAATAATCACACACCCCACATCTTTGAAAGTTAAGAAATATAACTTTTAAGATAAATTATTGAAGGGGAAAAAAGAAATACAACTTTAGCACCTAAATTCATGAAGAAATAAAAACAAAAATTAGGAAAGAGTGTGGACTGGCTGCACAGTGATAAAAACACTACAAATCAAAACTCATGAGATACAGGTGAAACAATGTTTATAAGAAAATTTCTTCTCATGAATGCATACGTTAGAAAAGAAAGAATGCTAAAAGTAATGAACTAACCATCCACTTTAAGAAATTAGAAAAGGCAGACAACATGGACTACAAGAAAGTAAAAAATAGAAATAATAAAAAGCAGAAATTAATAAAATATAAAACAAACATATACAAATTAATGAATCTGAAAGTTAGCTACATGAAAAACTAATAAAATTAATAAAGCCATGGGGAGAATTGTAAAGATAAAAATAAAGAAGGAAAATTAAACAATAGAAAGAGTCAAGAGGGAAATATACGCTTATACTTTGTCCTACATAAAAAAATTAACTTTCTTCTGATACAATTGGAAAATTTAAAAATGAAATGAACAAATCTCTAGAGAATTAAACTTTCCACAAGTTATGTGAGAAATACAAATGTGAAAAGTTCTATAACAATTAAGAAATTGAATCTGTCATTAAAAATCTCCTCATAAGGAAACCCCAGGTCTAGATGAATTTATCAGTTAATATTGCCAACTATTTAAGAAAAAAAAGGCCAATCTTACATAAAATTTTCTAAATAATAGAGAAAGATGGACATCCTTCAACTTCTTTTATTAAAAAAAGAGTAATCTGGATACTAAAACTTGACAAGGGCTTTGTAAGAAAGAAAAAGATTGCAGATCAGCCTAATTATGAAAATCAATGCAAATTCCAAATAAACTATTAACCAGCTGAATTTATGCAGCAATATGCAGAAAGAATAATACAATATGAGCAAGTAGCATCTGTTTCACAAGGCTATCGGCAGGAGGTCTCACTTTCTCATCACGTAGACCTCCATGCAGGACCACGTGAGAGAACTCATGACATGGCAGCTAGCTTCCCCCAAAGAAAGTAAACCAAGAAAGAGTGCAAAAAAGAAACCACGAATGCCTTTTATGACCCAGTCTTGAAATCACACACCATCGCTTCCACTACATTCTGCTCCTTAGAAGCAAGCCACTAAATCCAATCTGCACTCAAGAGGAGAAAAATTAAGCTCTATCTTGTAAAGAAAGAGTATCAAGGAATTTGTGGATGTGTTTTTTTAACATCACAATAGATAACCAAACAGAAAAAGAGATACAAATGAGAAAAAAGAAAAAAGTTCAACTTCATGCAAATTAAAACAAAAATTGCCATTTTGATCTGTAAATGGGGAAATTTTAAACAATAATACTCAGTGCTGGAAATGATGGTGCAGTAGCCACCATGATAAAATGCTAGAGAAGGCATAAACTTTTACAGCCATTCTAAAGAATAATCTAGCACTATGCATCATGTGATTTGACCCAAGGTGTAGACTTCTAGTTGTCCTCCCAAATTTATTCTTTCTGTATATTAACAGTATGTTCACTAACTGTATGGTGCCCAGTTAGAGACTACATTATCCAGACTCCTTTAAAGCTAGGCGTGACCATCCGGCTAAGTTGTAAACAATGGAAGACGAGCTGAAGTGATTTTTGTAACCTCGATATCACTTATTTTAAAGGAAATGGTTCTGCTTCTATTCTTTCCATTTTCCTATAGACTGGAATGTGATAAGCTAGTGATCAGATAAAGACAACCTCCAGAAAATTGAACAAAATGGAAGGAATTGAGTCCTTGACTTTCTAGTAAACCAGAGCCACCCAACTTCCTGGACCACTCAACTCTGGATTGTGTTTTGGGGTCTCTTCCTTATAGCAGTTTAGCCCACTCCCTAACTGTAGTTTTGCAGACTACATGTTTAGAAAACCAACAAGTAATAAAATGAAAATGACGGCTGGGCGTGGTGGCTCATGCCTGTAATCCCAGCACTTTGGGAGGCTGAGGCGGGCGGATCACAAGGTCAGGAGTTTGAGACCAGCCTGGCCAATATGGTGAAACCCTGTCTCTCTGCTAAAAATACAAAAATTAGCCAGGTGTGGTGGTGCATGCCTGTAGTCCCAGCTACTTGGGAGACTGAGGCAGGAGAATCACTTGAGACTGGGAGGTGGAGGTTGCAGTGAGCCGAGAACGAGCCACTGCACTCCAGCTTGGGCGACAGAGCAAGACTCGTCTCACAAAAAAAATGAAAATGGCATTAATTAATCAAATAGCTAATAAAGATGTCTAGACATGAGATAAATATGTAATACTCAAGCAAATTCAAGTAAAATACTCAAAATTATACTAAAACTATAGTCTGATAGTAAATATACCAAAAACAGTAGGTTAAAAATGCACAAACTAGTATTTTATCAGTTTTATTCAGTTATTTTTTCATAATTATAAAACCATATGCTTCTGTTAAAGAAAACATAAAGTGATAAAAATTATAAATACATTTTTTTAAATTTGTTCTTAAATTTAATCTTACTCAAATTTAGATTTTTTTCAAGTTTTTATATGAATGTATATTTATTTGATTTGGTTTTACATAGTACAAGTAATTTTAAATATTTTATTTTGCATCTTCCTTTTTCTTTCACTAAACAGTATCATGAGCAGTTTTCCATGACTACATAATCTCCTATCATTTGGTCATATCATAATCTAACAATTTAATAAACATTGGATCTCTTCTAATTTTTTCTATAATAACATGTCATTTTCCATGTCATTTTCCACAATTGTGGAGTGACTCCTTAATTAGTATAGCAGGTTAAATTCTTAAAAGTTAAATGACTGAGTTGAAGGGCATGAAAACTGTAAATCTGATAAGTTACGAAAATTTCCTGCAGAAGGATAACATTAATTTAAAATGTTAGCAGCATTTTCTGAGAGTGCCTCTTTTATTGTAGTTTTGCCAACACTGAGGGTTAACTTTGTTTCATCATCCCAATTAATTACAAAATAATAATGTTCATTAAATGATTAGACAAATATTTATCAAGTGTCTACCTAGGAATACAATGGCAAGCAAAAACAGACCCAATCTCTGATCTCTTGGTGTGTGTGATTTGGTATAAGAAGTAGATATTGAACAAATTATACAAACTAAACTATTACAAACTGAGATCAATGCACTGAAAGAAATGAGTCGACTATTATGAGAGTGGTTTAAGATAATGGTCAAGAGACAGCTAGGGAGTTTTGAATAGGGGTGACATGATTGGATCTGAATTTTGAAGCATGCCTTCTTAGCTGTAATATAGAGAATGAGGCTGGGCACTTTGGGAGGCCGAGACAGGTGGATCACCTCAGGTCAGGTGTTCGAGACCAGCATGGCCAACATGATGAAACCCCCATCTCTACAAAAAATACAAAAAATTAGTCTGGCATGGTGGTGGGTGCCTGCAATCCCAGCTACTCGGGAGGCTGAGGCAGGAGAATTGCCTGAACCCAAGAGGCAGAGGTTGCAGTGAGCCAAGATCATGCCATTGCACTCCAGCCTGGGCAACAAGAGCAAAGCTCTGTCTAGAAAAAAAAAAAAAGAGCGAATATGAATTAGTGAACAATCAGTAGATTAGGACAGACCAGTTCATCAGTTATTGCACACACAAAAAAAGAGAAAATGGTAGTTTCTTTCTTTTATTTTTTTAAACTGGTAGTTTCAACTCCAGTTGCAATATTCTAGTTGAAACTACCATTGCAGTAAGTTGAGAAGTTCAGAAATATGTCAGTGGTGTTTGAATCTGAATATGTTTGATAATTAGTAAGACTGAACACTGTTCCGAGTGTTTGTTGGCATTTTACATTTTTTGCCTACATACGTGTGAGTGAGACAGTGATTGACTGAGAGGGAAAGAGATGGAGACAGATATTAGGCTAGTCTTGCTTTTTGGAATTTTGTTTGTTTTTGCTTACTTTCAGTTGAAGTTTTCAGCACTTCCTTGATTAATTGTGAAAGTCCTTTATCCGTGACTATATTTCCATCACAATTCTCCAAACAACTGAAGAAATGCTAGTGGCTTAAAATTGCAAGTGTCATTTCTTCTTTGTAGACCTGCAGAATGGCAGGGGACCTCTGCTTCGAGCTTACATGGAGACAGGTCTGCTCCACGTCTCTCAATCTGGGACCAGTGTCTTCTCAGGATATGCTCATCCCAAGACAGATGGCAGAAGCATAAGAGACCAAAGCAAACCATGCAAGCATATGTAATGCCTCTGTTTTTATCATATCTGCTAAATTTCCATTGGCTAAAGCAAGTCCTGAGGCCAATTATAGCATCAAAAGAGCCTATATGTTTATTCCACATATTTTACTTGGAGGCTTTGCCAAGTCACATGATAAACTAGGCAATTTGTAATTTTCTTGCAGAGAGAATGTAAGGAGTTAGGAACAATAATATAATCTACCAAAGGACATTTTTTTTTTCTTTTTTTTGAGACAGGATCTCGCTCTGTTGCCCAGGCTGGAGTACAGTGACATGATCATGGCTCACTGTAGCCTCAACCTCCCAGGCTCAAGTGTCCCTCCTGCCTCAGCCTCCCAAGTAGCTGGGACTATAGGTGCATGTCACCACACCTGGCTACTTTTTTTTTTTTTTTTTGGTCTATTATTTGTACAGACAAGATTTTGCCATGTTATCCAGGCTGGTAACAAACCCCTGTGCTCAAGCAATCCTCTCACCCAGGCTTCCCAAAATGCTGGGATTACAGGCATGAGCCATGGCACCCAGCCTATCATTTGTTCTTTATATATGTATCAATATTTTTTCCTAGAATTTTGCCATCAGTTTTTTTATTCTACTCAAAAGTTTCATGCAATCAAAGTTATAGATGCTTCCTTTGCATTTTTTTGCACTACTTACAGGTTTAGGAAATCCTTGCCTATTTTAAGCTCTGATAAATATTTACTTAAATTTTTGAGTAGTTTTTATCATTTCTTTTTCTACACATAGCTATTTAACTCATCTGAAATTTATTCGGAGTATGTGATATAAAGGTCTGATTCCTATTTTCCCAAATAGTTAATTAATTACCTAAAATTAAAAAAAAAAAAAATTTTTTAAGAGATGGGGTCTTGTTCTGTCACCCAGACTGGAGTGCAGTGGTGTAATTATAGCTCACTTCAGCCTCAAACTACAGGGCTCAAGTGATCTACCACCTCAGCCTCCCGAGTTGCTGGAATTACAGGCATGAGCCACTGTGCCTTGCTAATTGCTCAAAAATATGTTAACAAAACTTTTTGTGTACAATATGAAGAAAATTACTTTGTTGAAGGTGGTTAATGAAGCAAAATTTCAATAAATGAATAAATGTGGCATATATCTAGACAAGAAAATTAAATATTATGAAGTTTTCCATTCCTAAATAATTGCTATATATTATAGACTGAGGACAACTTAAAAAAGGAAACAGAAGTCTACAGCCATACCACCCTGAATGCGCCCGATTTCATCTGATCTCAGAAGCTAAGCAGCTTTGGGCCTGGTTAGTACTTGGGTGAGAGACCGCCCGGGAATATTGGGTGCTATAGCCATTTTAAGATAAAAAAAAAAAAAAGAAAAAAAAAAAAGAAAAAAGAAAAAATTGCTATGTAAATACAATGAAATATCAACAGAATACTTTTTATCTGACAGCAAATAATAGAATATGTCTGGAAAAATAAACAAGAAAGATAAGTTATGAAAAGTGCTAAGCTAAATATTATTAACTACAATTATTAAATATTATGGGTTTGGTGGCAAGAATCGAAAGACCAGTAGAATAAAGTAGTCTAAAACATATAAAAATTAGAGGAGACTTGCCAAGATGGCCGCATAGGAGCAGCTCAGGATTGCAGCTCCCAGTGAAAGTGCAGAGGCTGCTGCAGGTGATCCCCAGGAAACAGGGCCTGGAGTGGACCTCAGCAGTCCTACAGCAGAGAGGCCAGGCTGTTAGAAGGAAAACTAAGAAACAGAAATAACTTCATCATCAAAAAACTAGACGTCCACTCAGAGGCCCAATCTGAAAGTCAGCAACTACAGAGACGATAGGAGGATAAATACACAAAGATGGGAAGAAACCAGCGCAAAAAGGATGAAAACACCCGAAACCAGAACACCTCTCCTCCAACAAGGGATCACAACCCCTCCCCAGCAAGGGAACAAGGCTGGACGGAGACGGAGTGTGATGAAATGACTGAATCAGGCTTCAGAAGGTGGGTAATAAGAAACTTCTGTGAGCTAAAAGA
>PVKP010045150.1:0-16301 GCA_004027715.1 Plecturocebus donacophilus | reverse complement strand
GGCTGTTGAAACTTGTGCATGCTTCTTGAAGTTCTCGTGTTGTGTTTTTCAGCTCCATCGATTCACTTATATTCTTCTCTAAATTGTCCATTCTCGTTAGCATTTCATTAAATCTTCTTTCAAGGTTCTTAGTTTCTTTGCATTGGGTTAGAACATGTTCTTTTAGCTCACAGAAGTTTCTTATTATCCACCTTCTAAAGCCTGATTCTGTGAGTTCATCACACTCATCCTCCATCAGGCCTTGTTCTCTTGCGGATGAGGAGCTGCAATCCCCTGTAGGAGGAGAGGCATTCTGATTTTGGGTGTTCTCAGCCTTTTTGCACTGGTTTCTTCCCATTTTTGTGGATTTATCCACCTGTCGTCTTTGTAATTGCCGACTTTCAGATTGGGTCTCTGAGTGGACGTTCGGCTTATTGGTTATGAAGTTTTTTCTGTTTCTTAGTTTTCCTTTGGCGGGCACCCCTTCCCCACAGAGCTGGGCCTTCCCGGGTTCAGCTGTGCTTTCTGTGCTTCCCCGGTTCAGCTGTGCTTGCTCTCAGTCCTCAGCACTTTCAATTGCTGTTCTCCTTGTGGGGATGGGACCAGCCGAGCCCGTCCGTCCCGTATACTCCGCACCGAGAAGCACTGCGCTGGGGCACTGGCAAAACAGCCGTGCCAGCCAAAAGAGTCGCACTGGCGACCCATGTGCCTCCTCTGCCGGGAATCTCCCGGTCTGTGGGCAGCAAAAATTCGTCAGAAAGTGCAGCGTCCACTCGTTCTCTGTGCTTTCACTGGGAGCTACATTCCTGAGCTGTTACTAATCGGCCATCTTGGATCTCTCCAACTCTCTTTTTTTTTATTATTATTTTATTTTTTTGAGACAGAGTTTCGCTCTTGTCGCCCAGGCTAGAGTGCAGTGGCATGATCTCAGCTCACTGAAACCTCTGTCTCCTAGGTTCCAGTGATTCTCCTGCCTTAGCCACCATGCCCAGACTTTGTTGTGGCATTTTTTTTTTTTTTTTTTGAGACAGAGTCTCAGTCTGTCACCCAGGCTGGAGTGCAGTGGCACAATCTCAGCTCACTGCAACCTCTGTTTTCCAGGTTCAAGCGATTCTCTGGCCTCAGCCTCCTGAGTAGCTCGGATTACAGGCACCCACCACCACGCCTGGCTGATTTTTTATATTTTTGTTAGAGACAGGGTTTCACCATGTTGGCCAGGCTGGTCTTGAACTCCTGACCTCAAGTGATCTACCTGCCTCGGCATCCCAAAGTGCTGGGATTATAGGCATGAGCTACCATGCCCAACCAAGAAATAGTTACTGAAAATTAAAAGTCTCTACAAAGATAGTTGAAAAATAGAAAATTCACTGTTGTTAATCTAGAATGGTGTTGTCCACGTAGAGGGGCTCAGTAAGTATTTGCTGAATGAGTGGATTCTGAGTAGAACCTAGCCTAAATATGTCTCTTTTATCTACAGTGTCTACAGAACGTTCCTATTTCACCAGTTCCAGAGTGGGAGGCAAACAAGGAATTATCAAGCAACTTGCTGTCATGTTGCAAGTCCCAGAAGATAATACTCTACTGTTTGAATCAAGGTTTGAGAGTGGGAATCTACAAAAAGCTGTCAGAGTGTAAGTAACAATTTCCCAAAAGGATGATTGGTGTGACTAAAAGATACCTTCAGGAATGATATTAGGAATCAAGAGTATTTGCAAGAAAGAAAAAAGTGATGGGATATGGTTATGGGGATGAAGAAAAATTGAGTAATTATGACTCATGTTTTTCCCCAAAATATTTTCTAAATTATTTGCTTATTAAGGAAATTAGAGCTCACCTAAAATTTGTATTGTAAAAATATGTAACATAAAAAGTCTTATAGTCATACTTCCTAGATGCAGCAATTTTCTTTTTTTTGCTCTTTCACCAGACTGGAGTGCAGTGGCACGATCTCCACTCACTGCAACCTCCAACTCCCTGGTTCAAGTGATGGTCCCGCCTCAGCCTCCTGAATAGCTGGGATTACAGGCACGTGCAACCACACCCAGCTCATTTGTTTTTTGGTTCTTTTTTTGAGACAGAGTCTCGCTATATCACCGAGGCTAGAGTGCAGTGGTGCAGTCTCGGTTCACTGCAATTTCCACCTCCCAGGTTCAAGCAATTCTTCTGTCTCAGCCTCCTGAGTAGCTGGGATTACAGACATGTGCCACCACACCCAGTTAATTTGTTTTTGTATTTTTAGTAGAGACAGGGTTTCACCACATTAGCCAGGCTGGTCTGGAACTCCTGACCTTGTGATCCTCCTGCCTTAGCCTCCCAAAGTGCTGAGATTACAGGCGTTAGCCAGCACGCCTGACCTAATTTTTGTATTTTTAGCAGAGACAGGGTTTCATCATGTTGGCCAGGATGGTCTCAGTCTCCTGGCCTCGTGATCCACCCGCCTTGGCCTCCCAAAGTTCTGGGATAACAGGCGTGAGCCACCACGCCTGGCCAGATACAACAAACACTAAGTTTGGTATATATGCCTTAATTTTCTCCTGTTTGTGTGTGTAATATATATAAATCATATATTTTTAGAGTAAAAATTGGTTAATGGGGTACATACATATTGTTTTGCAAATTGGCAAATTTTTTTTTTTCCATTTCATAAATTTCAGGTGTTTTTCTATGGCAATACCACAGGTATACCTCCTTATTTGTTTTTGGTGACAGTGTCTCACTATATTCCCCATGCTAGAGTTCACTGGTTATTCACAGGTGCAATCATTGTGCACTGCAGCCTCAAACTCCTGACCTCACATGATCTTCCCACCTGAGTCTCGGGAGTAACTGGGACTTCAGGGGTGTGTCACCATACTAGCTTACCTCCTTAGTGTTTTTGTTTTTGTTTTTGAGACAGAGTTTCACTCTTGTTGCCCAGGCTGGAGTGCAATTGTGTGGTCTCGGCTCACTGCAACCTCTGTCTCCAGGGTTCAAGTGAGTCTCCTGCCTCAGCTCCCCAGGAGCTGGGATTATAGGCACTTACACCACGCCTGGCTAATTTTTTTTTTTTTTTTTTTTTTTGTATTTTTAGTAGTGACAGGGTCTCACTATGTTGGCCAGGCTGCTCTTCAATTCCTGATCTCAGGTGATCCGCCAACCTCAGCCTCCCAAAGTGCTGGGAATATAGAGAATAAATGATTAAGGTAGCAGGTTTTTCTGTTGTAATAAGACCTGTTTTTACCAGGAGAAAACAACATTTTTCCAATTTGTTTTTTAAGGCAGGGTGTAAGGTTACTGAATTGTTCTATTTTCTCCATTACAGAGACACCTATGAGTATGAACTTACCTTGCGAACCGACCTCTACACAAACAAACACACTCAGTGGTTTTATTTTCGTGTTCAGAATACTAGAAAAGATGCCACCTATCGCTTCACCATTGTCAACTTGCTAAAACCCAAGAGTCTTTATACTGTAGGAATGAAGCCACTCTTGTATTCCCAATTGGATGCCGACACTCACAATATTGGCTGGAGGAGAGAAGGAAATGAAATCAAGTACTACAAAAACAACACGGATGATGGGCAGCAGCCCTTCTACTGTCTCACATGGACCTTTCGGTTTCCATATGACCAGGACACTTGCTTCTTTGCACACTTCTACCCATATACATACACTGATTTACAATGCTACCTCCTGTCAGTGGCAAACAACCCCATCCAGTCCCAGTTCTGCAAGCTCCGAACTTTATGCAGGAGCCTAGCAGGAAATACCGTTTACCTGCTCACCATCACCAACCCATCCCAGACACCTCAAGAGGCAGCTGCAAAAAAAGCTGTGGTCTTGAGTGCCAGAGTCCACCCTGGGGAAAGTAATGGCTCCTGGGTTATGAAAGGCTTTTTGGACTTCATCCTTAGCAACTCCCCAGATGCCCAACTCCTCAGAGATATTTTTGTCTTCAAGGTGCTTCCCATGTTAAATCCAGATGGTGTGATCGTGGGGAATTATCGGTGTTCCTTGGCTGGAAGGGATTTGAACAGGCATTATAAAACCTTTCTGAAGGAGTCTTTCCCTTGTATTTGGTACACCAGGAACATGATCAAAAGGTGAGACTTCTTTTTTTTTTTTCTTTTCAAAAGGTGGGACTTCTTATCTGTTGATCTTTCTGTGACTGTTAAGAGTATCAGGATATCCCTACCTGATGGGGTATGAGGTCTCTTCTGTTGTTATAGGAATGGAGTATGACTTTGGAGATAGAGCCCTTACCAGTCTCTTTGTAGTCAAGTGGCTTTCTTAATTTTCAGACTTTTTTTTTTTTTTTTTAATTTTTTTATAAAGACTGGGTTTCACCATGTTAGAAGGTCTCGAACTCCTGACCTCAGGTAATCCACCTGCCTCTGCCTCCCAAAGTGCTGGGATTACAGGCGTGAGCTACCACGCCTGGCAGTTTTCAGACTTTTAAATCATGTCTTATCTTTAGGTTGAAACTGGTCATGGAACATTGCAGCAAGAGTCATTTCACTTGTAAGTGAAATAACTGAATGGAAACAGTCAGAGGTCAGGGGAGTTCTTAGGTCTTCATGATGAGATTTGTGTAATAATAGTAGTACTAACAATTAGTAAGTGCATACACATGAAGGGGCAAGGTGTATGCTAGGTGTATTAGACACATGCCTCATTTAATCTTCACATTAACCCTGTGAAGTAGGCACAGTCAATATCACATGTTGTATGATAAAGAAATTGAGAACCGAGGCTAGGCATGGTGGCTCACACCTGTAATCCCAGCACTTTGGGAAGTTGTGGTGGGTGGATCACCTGGGGTCAGGAGTTCGAGACCAGCCTGGCTAACATGGCAAAACCCAGTCTCTACTAAGAATACAAAAATTAGCCTGGTGTGGTGGGGTGCCTGTAATCCTAACTACTCAAGAGGCTGAGGCAGGAGAATCACTTGAACCAGGGAGGTAAGGGTTACAGTGAGTGGAGATCGCACCACTGCACTTCAGCCTGGGTGACAGAGTGAGACTGTCTCAAAAAAAAATTGAGAACTGGATAGGTTAAGCAACTTGCCTAAGGTCATAAAGCTAGTAAGAGTAGGTATTTAAATACAGGCTCTCTGGTTCCAGAGTCTAAATTCCTTTTACCATCTTATATTGCCTATCACAAAGAAAGAATCATAAAATCAGTCAGCAGTTTTCAAGCCTGTACAAAAGCATTGAAGTCTACAATGTAATAGTCCCACATTAAAGGAACTTTTATTCCACTGGAAGTGAAAATACAACATATAAGAATATGTGAGCCAGGCGTGGTGGCTCACACTTGTAATCCCAGCACTTTGGGAAGACAAGGCGGGCAGATCACCTGAGATCTGGAGTTCAAGACCAGCCTAGCCAACATGGCAAAACCCCATCTCTACTAAAAATACAAAAATTAGCCGGGCATGATAGTGGGTACCTATAATCCCATCTACTTGTGAGGCTGAGGCAGGAGACTCACTTGAACCTGAGAGACAGACGTTGCAGTGAGCTGAGATTGCGCCATGGCAAGCATGAAAGCTAAGAGCACATGTTTCAGAGTCAGGCCTGAGTTTGGGACTGCTGTTTTTACTGCTTTGAGACTTCCATTTTTACTGTTTTTACTTTTGTTTTTACAGTTTGTGACTGTTTGTTTTTACTGCTGGCTGGTTCTGTGACCTTGGCTAAGTGATTTAATGTGTTTGAGCTTCAGCTTTTCTATCTGTAGAATGGCAATAATAATACCTGCCTTGGGTGGTAACTGTGAGGATTAAGATAACCACCAGATCTATTTACTGTAGTGCTCAGCATGTTATAAATGTGTAGCATTGTTATCATACTCATCATGGAGAAAGTGAACATGTTTGGAAAGTTGGAATAGGTGTCCCGGGTGATCATGAGACAAAGAAGAGCTGAGCCTTGTAGGAATGAGCCCTCGAAAGTCAGGAACCATGGCTTTATTTTTCTTTCCTGCAACTGCCCACTCTGTCTCCCTCTCTTTCTTCACAGGTCTGCACCGTAGTGGGCTTTTTCTCAATAGGTTTTTTTCCACTTCCTTGTCAACTTACACGAGGCTACCCACCACCCCCATCCACATCAGATATTGCCATTTCTGGTCAGGCACAATGACTCATGCCTGTAATCCCAGCATTTTGAGAGGCCAAGGCGGGAGGATCACTTGAGCCCAAGGGTTGGACAGCAGCCTGGGGAACATAGTGAGATCCTGTATATTAGGTTGTACTTGCATTGCTGTAAAGAAATACCTGGCTGGGCATGGTGGCTCATGTCTATAATCCAAGCACTTTGGGAGACTAAGGCAGGCACAAATCACTTGAGGTCAGGAGTAGCTGGGACTATAAGCACACGACACTACACCAAGCTTTCTTTTTGTTTTTTTTGTAGAGACAGGGTGATATAGTTTGGGTATTTTTCCCTGCCCAGATCTCATCTTGAGATATAATCCCCTCTGGGGCCTAGCAAGAGGTATTTGGATAGTGAGGGTGGGTGGATGACTTGAGCCAAGGAGGTTGAGGCTAAGTGAGGCGTGATCAGGCCACTACACTCCAGCCTGAGCAATAGAGCAAGACCCTGTCTCAAAAAAAAAAATTTTTTTTTTTTCATTTCAAGTCCTTTTGACTGACAAGGTAGGCTGGTGACATGTTTTCTGCAATGGCTGAGAATGGAGATAGGGTCCATTGAAGGCCATTGGAGTTGAGATTTTCTTGGGAGGGACGGTATCAACAACTGTACTTATGGCAGAGATGCCAAATGATCCTTAATTATTTGCATGCATTTGGGTGTCCACTAAGTCCTTTGTTTGCCCCCCTCACTAGACTTCTTGAAGAAAGAGAGGTTCTGTTGTATTGTGATTTCCATGGCCACAGTCGTAAGAATAATATCTTCCTGTATGGCTGTAATAACAGCAATCACAAGTACTGGCTTCATGAACGAGTCTTTCCTTTAATGTTAAGCAAAAATGCACCAGATAAGGTAAGCACATAATGTAATTTTCTGTTCATTGAGTTAGGGAAAAGGGAACTCACTACTTCCTCTGTGTAGTGTTTTATTTGGCACTTTGTATCTCTTTTTTACTATCTTTGGTAAATCCCAGCAACCTAGACTTCAAGCATTTAGAAAGGGGTGTTTTGTTTTGTTTTGACACGGAGTCACACTCTGTTGCCCAGGCTGGAAGTCCAATGGCAAGATCTCAGCTCACTGCAACTTCCACCTCCTGGGTTCAAGCTAGTCTTCTGTCTCAACCTCTCCAGTAGCTGGGATTACAGGTGCATACCACCACGCCTGGTTAATTTTGTATTTTTAGTAGAGGTGGGGTTTCATCATGTTGGTCAGGTTGGTCTCAAACTCGTGACCTTGTGATCCACTCGCCTTTGCTTCCCAAAGTGCTAGTATTACAGGCGTGAGCTACTGCGCCTGGTGAAAAGCATGGTTTTAAGAATTGCTGTGGGGCTGGGTGCAGTGAGCCACCATGCCCTCCCTGGCCTAGTTTGGATTTTTTGAAGTTTTTTTTTTTTTTTCCCCACAGAGATGGGGTCTCACTATGTTGTCCAGGCTGGTCTTGAACTCCTGGTTCAAGAGACCCTTCCACCTCAGCCTTCTAACATGCTAGGATTACAGATGTGAGCCACTGCACCTGGTCTTAGAAAAGTATTTAAATAATACAAGTTTTTAACATAAAGATATATGGGACTGATATTTTGTATTGTTATTCTTATTTGTTTAAAAACAAAGAGGAAGCTTTTCTTCCTTCCTCTTTTTTTCTTTTCTTTTGAGACAGTCTCGCTCTGTCACCCAAGATACAATGCAGTGGCGAGATCTCAGCTCACTGCAACCTCCGTCTCCTGGGTTCAAGCTAGTCTCCTGCCTCAGCCTCCTGAGTAGCAGGGATTACAGTCATGAGCCACCATGCCCACCCTGTGTCTCTTTCTTTCTCTCTTTCTTTCCTTCCTTCCTTTTTTTTTTTTTTTTTGAGACAGAGTCTTGCTTTGTCACCAGGCACCAGGCTGTAGTGCAGTGGCGCCATCTCGGCTCACTGCAACCTCCGCCTCTCAGGTTCAAACAATGCTCCTGTCTCAGCCTCCCTAGTAGCCCAGACTACAGACGTGCGCCACCATGGCCGACTAATTTTTGTATTTTTTAGTAGAGACAAGTTTCAAGATGTTGGCCAGGATGGTCTTGATCTCTTGACCTTGTGATCCGCCCGCCTCGGCCTCCCAAAATGCTGGGATTACAGGTGTGAGCCACCACGCCCGGCCCTTTGTTGTTGTTGTTGTTGTTGTTGTCGTCGTCGTCGTCGTCGTCGTCGTTGTCTCCCTCTGTCACCCAGGCTAGAAGGCAGTGATATAATCTTAGCTCACTGCAACGTCCACCTCCCGGGTTCAAACGATTTTCCTGCCTTAGCCTCCTGAGTAGCTGGGATTACAGGAGGCGCCACCATGCCCGGCTAATTTTTGTATTTTTAGTAGAGATGGGATTTCACCACATTGGCCAGGCTGGTCTCGAAATCCTGACCTTTTGATCCGCCCACCTCCACCTCCCAAAGTGCTGGGATCACAGGCGTGAGCTACTGCCCCCAGCCATTTTTCTTTCTCACGTTTTTGCTTTCTTGTCTCTTGCTTGCTTGCTTTTCCTTTCTTCCTTTCTTTCCTTTTCTTCATTTCTTTCTGTTCTCTCTTTTCTTTTTTCTTTTCTTTTCGTTTGGGAAATCACACCCAGAACCCGTATCTAAAACAAACTAATTGAAGCAGGGAACCCTGTCTCCTCTTGCTCCTTCACTCTTTGAAGCAAACAAGCCCTGAGGCTCCTCAATAGAACCCTGGATTCCACAGAGCACAATTTAAAAATCACTGGACAATGAGATACCTTCCAACTGCAACATCTTTTTAGCAGGATAGAGTGAATAGGGAGAGGTGCCAAGTGTATATTACAAACTCCAAGTGAGACACAAGGGCTGAGGGATCATAAAAGATAACGGAGGACATTGAACTCCAAGTGATAAGGTTAGTGTAAGGGAGAGAGAGTTCCAGGCAGAGATTACAGCGGGTAAGGAATACACATATCATAGAGAGAAGATGAGCACAATTAGTTTTAGGGGTTCAAGTTGGGAAGGGGCAGAAAATACGTCTTAGAAAGGTTGGCTGGTGCCTTCAATGCCAAACAGATGTTCTAGGAAACCCAGTCCTGCAAAATTCTCCTTGGGGAAGTAGGGTGGGGACAACAGGAAGGAAAGGTTCGTGGGCAAAAAAGTTTGGAAAACAAATTGCAAATATATTCTCTTCCCTTTGGAAGATTACAGTCCACATATTAAACACTCTGAGAGGGCTTGCAGAGAAAGCCTCTTTAGTTTTGTTAACCCTTCATCTCCCTAACGTGACCACAGAACTCCTTTTTCCCTTGTCATGCCTGTTAACATTCCTCCAAATTAGTATTTTGTGGAACATGCTTTAGGAAATAATACATGGACCCCAAGGAAACTATTCTTGTGTCATATTAATAAATCTTAGACTTTCATATTGGCCAATTTATGATTAACAGAAAATTTGGATTTCTTTTTAGTTCTGTTTTCACAGTTGTAATTTTAAGGTCCAAAAATGCAAAGAAGGAACGGGACGAGTTGTGATGTGGCGGATGGGAATCCTAAACAGCTATACCATGGAATCTACCTTTGGCGGCTCCACCCTGGGTATGTTCTCCTTTGTGTATCCTAAACCAGTGTGGCAAGAAAAAGCCAAGCAAAGCCTCAGGGAGATGAAATGCCTTTGAATGCTGAGGAGATAACGGACCTAGAGGATTTCTTTGTCTAGACATGCTAAATTTGAGTGCACAAAATATGAAGGTGAAATATAATAGTTGATGGGGCAGTATGGAATAGTGGTTGCTAAATACCTGGAATCAGGCTGATAGGGGGTTGAGTTTCAGCTCCATTAACAAGTTTTGTGTTCTTGGGTAAATTATCTGACCTTTTTGAACTAACTAAATTCCTTCCTTCCTTCCTTTTTTTTTTTTTTTTTTTTTTTTTTTTTTTTTTTTTTTTTTTTTTTTTTTTTTTTTTTTTTTTTTCCTGAGACAGGGTTTCTTTCACCCAAGCTAGAGTACAGTGGCATGATCATGGCTCTCTGCAGTCTCAACCTCCCTGGCTCAAGTGATTCTCCCCGCTCAGCCTCCCATGTAGCTGGGACTACAGGTGCACATCACCATGCCCAGCTAATTTTTAAATTTTTTGTAGAGACATAGTCTATGTTGCCCAAGCTAGTCTCAAACTCCCTGGCTCAAGCAATCCTCCTGCCTTGGCCTCTCAAAGTTCTGGGACAACAGGCATGAGTCACCATGCCCAGCCTCACTTTTCTTTTACTGGCAGTAACAATAGTACTTGCATTGTAGGTACTGCCTAGTGAGATGGTGCTTGGAGAGCACTTGCCATAGTGCCTAACACAAAGTAAAAACCTCATAATTAGAACCATCATGATTATAATTTTTTTCATTGCCAAAGATTCTTCTGAACCAAACTAAAATTAGGACAGCTACACTCTCCTGAAGCATAATATTCTAGAATCAGAGGTGTTTTGTTTTCTTTGTTTGAGAGAGGGTCTCCCTCTGTTACCCAGGCTGGAGCACAGTGGCACAATCTCAGCTCACTGCAACCTCTGCCTCCCTGACTCAGGTGATACTCTTGCCTTAGCCTCCGGCCTCAGCCTTCTGAGTAGCTGGGATTATAGGCATATGCCACAACATCAGGCTAATTTTTGTATTTTTTGTAGAGACAAGGTCTCACTTGTTGCCCAGGCTGGTCTTGAGCTCCTAGGCTCCCGCAAAGGGCCTACCTTGGTCTCTCAAAGTGCTGGGATTACAGGCGTGAGTCACTGTGCCTGGCCAGTGATGGTATTTTTAAAAAGATAATCATAAATTAGATTTGCATTCAGTCATTAAGATTTAATTGGAAATGTTTGTGGGTTTTTTTTTTCCCCAGGTAGTAAAAGAGACACCCACTTTACCACTGAAGATCTGAAGTCCTTAGGTTATCATGTCTGTGACACCCTTCTGGACCTTTGTGATCCTGACCAAACCAAGGTAAAAATGGGGTTTCAAGAAATGTGGTGCAGGCCAGGCAAGGTGGCTCACGCCTGTATTCCTAGCACTTTGGGAGGCTGAGGAGGGTCAATTGCCTGAGCTCAGGAGTTCAAGACCAGCCTGGGCAACATGGCAAAACCGCATCTCTAGTAAAAATACAAAAAATTAGCTGGGCATGGTGATGCATGCCTAAAATCCCCCTCTCAGGAGGCTGAGGCGTGAGAATTGCTTGAACCTGGGAGGCGGAGGTTGCACTGAGCTGATACCGAGCCACTGTACTCTAGCCTGGATGACAGAGCAAGATTGAGACTCTGTCTCAGAAAAAGAAAGAGAAAGAAAGAAAGAAAGAAAGAAAGAAAGAAAGAAAGAAAGAAAGAAAGAAAGAAAGAAAGAAAGAAAGAAAGAAAGAAAGAAAGAAAGAAAGAAAGAAAGAAAGAAAGAAAGAAAGAAAGAAAGAAAGAAAGAAAGAAAGAAAGAGAAAGAAAGAGAGAGAGAGAGAGAGAGAGAGAGAAAGAAGAAAGAAAGAAAGAAAGAAAGAAAGAAAAGAAAGAAAGAAAGAAAGAAAGGAAAGAAAGAAAGAAAGAAAGAAAGAAAGAAAGAAAGAAAGAAAAAAAAATGTTGTGATGCTGCTGTGATCAGTTTCACATGGGTCCAAAGTGAACCCAGTGGAATTATAGGCAATCTTTATTTTCCTCTTACTAGTTTTCTGAAGTTTTTATAATCAAAGAAAATAAGAAAGCCCCTACCCTACTCACTGTCTGCAAATGGTAAGACCTCATAATTCACCAAGGAGAGGGAGACAGTCTTTTAGAACACATCTCCCTCACTTCTGGGCTTACCTATGGCAACACTTATTTTATTTTATTTTTTTTTTTGGAGACAGGGACTCACTCTGTCACCCATGCTGAAGTGCAATGGCATGATCATGGTTTATTGCAGCCTCAACACCTTAGCCTCCCAAGTAGTTGAGACCACAAGTGTGCACCACCACACACAGCTAATTTTTAAGTTTTTATAGAGACAGGGTATCTGTTATCAGGCTGGTCTCCAACTCCTGGGTTTGTAATCCTCCTGCCTCAGCCTCTCAAAGTGCTGGGATTACAGGCATGAGCCACTGTGCCCACCTACAACACCAATTATCTTTCTCTTATTTTAGAAAATCAGGTATCTTTTCTCTTTCTTTTTTTTGAGACAGGGTCTCCCTCTGTCGCCCAGGCTGGAGTGCAGTGGCGCAATCTCAGCTCACTGCAATCTCTGCCTCCCAGGTTCATGGGATTCTCCCTCCTCAGCTTCCTGATTAGCTGGGATTACAGGTGTGTGCCATCACGCCCAGCTAATTTTTGTATTATTTTTTTAGCAGAAATGGGGTTTCACCATATTGGTCAGGCTGGTCTGGAACTCCTGACCTCAGATGATCCACCAGCCTTGGCCTCCCAAAGTTCTGGGATTACAGACGTGCGCTACTGTGCCCGGACAGGTGTCTTTTCTCTTCTCAAAATTAGCCCTGCTCTGTGTGTACTTGTCAACCTCCCCTATGGCTTTTCCGAGGTCTCACTTCATTAATTATGTCTTCCTGAAAAACAAACAAAAAACTAATCATGATTATTATCATTTCTTCTCTTATCTATATCCTCAATTTTTTTCTCTTTGCTTTCCCTCAGCTACAAGTGTTCTCAGCTACCTCTATCCTAAACACAAAAGTTTCCTTTAGCTTTGTTTCTCCAGCAGATTCTTTCTTTTTTCCTTTCTGGTTTTTTTTTTTTTTTTGGTAGAGTCTCATTCTGTCACCTAGGCTGGAAGGCAGTAGAGGGATCAGGCAATTCTCCCACCTCTGCCTCCTGCGTAGCTGGGATTGCAGTGTGCACCACCCTGCCTGGCTAATTTTTGTATTTTTAGTAGAGATGGGGTTTCACCACATTGGCCAGGCTGGTCTTGAACTCCTGGCCTCAAGCGATCCAGCTGCCTTGGCCTTCCAAAGTGCTGGGCTTACAGGCATGAGCCACCATGCTCAGCCCTAATGTTTGTATTTTTAGTAGAGACAGGGTTTCACCATTTTAGCCAGGCTGGTCTCAAATTCCTCAGGTGATCCCCCCACCTCAGCCTCCCAAAGTGCTGGGATTACAGGTGTGAGCCATCATGCCTGGCCTCCAGCAGGTTATTTCTGTCTCCCTTTATCATTCTTTTCTTTTTTTTGTCTTAGACAGGGTCTCACTCCGTTGCCCAGACTAAAGTACAGTGGCATGATCATAGCTTACTGTAGACTTGAATTGCTGGACTGGACCCACGTGATCCTCCTGCCTCAGTCTCCCAAGAAGCTAGGACCACAGGTGCACGCCACCATACCAAGCTAATTTTTGTATTTTTTGTAGAGATGTGGCCTTGCTATGTTCCCCAGGCTGGTCTTGGACTCCTGGGATCAAGCATCCTCCCACCTCAGCCTCCCAAAGTGTTGGGAGGCATGAGCCACTGCACCTGGCCTCTTGCCTTCTTAAAAAGGGGTATGGGGTGGTTGTAATCCCAGCACTTAGGGAGGCTGAGGCAGGAGAATCGCATGAACACAGGAGTTCAAGACCAGCCAGGGAAACATACTAGGACCCAATCTCTACAAAAGAATTTAAGAAAATTAGCCAAGCATGGTAGTACATGCTTATAGTCCCAGTTATTCAGGAGAGTGAGGTAGAAGGATCACTTAAGCCTAGGAGGTTGAGAGACTGCAGTGAGCTGTGATCTCCCCAGCCTAAGCAGCAGAGCAAGATCCCGTCTCAAAAAAAAAAGTAGGGGTGGGGTAGTCTGTACTCATGGTCTCTAATTCATCTCTCATGCTCTTTCTGAAATGCTGATCCCAAGAACACTGGATATGCTCTACCCTAGATGCAATTGTTTAATGAAAATATTCAAAGGAAAATTTAACCACAACACAGTCTGTTAAACCATTTTCCATGGGTCAAAATCTGAGCAACCTCATTCTAAGTTTTTCTTCCTAGTTACATACAAAAAATAAAATAAAAGTAGGGTATGCTTTTGAAAGGCAAGAAGGAGCAAAAAAATAAAATAAAAATAAGATAAGTAGGGTACAGTGGCTCATGCCTATAATTCCAGCACTTTGGGAGGCTGAGGCAGGTGATCACTTGAGCCCAGAAGTTGGAAATTAGCTTGAGCAACAAAGTGAGACCGTCTCTACAAAAAAATACAAAAATTAGCCCAATATGGTGGCATGTGCTTGTAATCTCAGCTACTGGGGAGGCTGGGTTGGAAGGCTTGAGCCTGGGAGGTTAAGGCTGCAGTGAGCCATGATTGTGCCACTGCACTTCAGCCTGGGTGACATCCTGTCTCTAAAAAAATAAAATAAAATAAGCTAACCAACATGATGAAACCCCATCTCTAATTAAATAAATAAATACAATAAAATAAAATAGGCCAGGCACGGTAGCTTATGCCTATAATCCCACCCAGTACTTTGGGAGGCCAAGGCGGGCAGATCACGAGGTCAAGAGATCAAGACCATCCTGGCAAACATGGTGAAAACCCATCTCTACTAAAAATACAAACCATTAACCAGGTAGCCAGACGTGGTGGCTCACACCTATAATCCCAGCACTTTGGGAGGCTGAGGCGGGCAGATCACGAGGTCAAGAGATCTTGACCTCCTGGCCAACATGGTGAAACCCCGTCTCTACTAAAAAAATACAAAAATTAGCTGGGTGTGGTGGCACACCTGTAGTCCCAGCTACTTGGGAGGCTGAGGCAGGAGAATTGCTTGAACTCAGGAGGTTGCAGTGAGCCGAGATTGCACCACTGCACTCCAGCCTGGTGCCTGGCAACAGAGCAAGACTGTCTCAAAAAAAAAAGTAGCCGGGCACGGTGGCTCATGCCTGTAATCCCAGCACTTTGGGAGGCTGAGGTGGGCGGATCACCTGAGGCCAGGAGTTCGAGACCAACCTGACCAATATGGTGAAACCCCATCTTTAAAAAAAAAAAAAAAGAAAGAAAAAAAAAAAAGTAGCCAGGAATGGTGGTAGGTGCCTGTATTCCCAGCTACCCAGGAGGCTGAAGCAGAATTGCTTGAACCCTGGAGGCAGAGGTTGCAGTGAGCTAAGACCACATCACTGCACTCCAGCCTGGGCAACAGATCGAGACTCTGTCTCAAAAAAAAAAAAATTAGGTGAGCATAGTCATGGCACACACCTGTAGTCCCAGATACTCGAGAGGCTGGGGCAGTAGAATCACTTGAACCCCGGAGGCAGAGGTTGCAGTGAACCGAGATCGCACCACTGTACTCCAGCCTGGCAACAGAGTAAGACTCTGTCTCAGAAAAAAAAAAAAAAAGAAGTTGGCTATAGCCAGAGAAAAGTGACTACAGCAGTGCTCATTGATGTTCTGCCGTAAGAAAATGTTTATTTGTTCCTCCAGCTTATGTAATTTATCTGTTAACATGTCCTTAATAGCAGGAATGCAGATTATTCATCTTTTTCTTCCCAGCAATAAATAAAATGCCTTTCAGCATATACTTAGTAAATACTTGATGAATAAATAAAATGGACCAGGCGCAATGGCTCACCCCCGTAATCCCAGCAATTTGGGAGGCCAAGGTGGGTGGATCACCTGAGATCAGGAGTTCGAGACCAGCCTGACCAATATAGTGAAACCCCATCTCTACTAAAAATACAAAATTAGCTGGGTGTGGTGACACATGCCTGTAATTTCAGCTACGTAGGAGGCTGAGGCAGTAGAATCGCTTGAACCCAGGAGGCAGAGGTTGCAGTGAGTTGAGATTGCACCATTGCACTCCAGCCTGGGCAACAAGAGTAAAAGTCCATCTCAAAAAATAAATAAATCAATCAATAAATAAAATGAATTGTCAAAATAGTTCTTTTTTTTCACTTTTATAGTTCACTCAGTGTCTAGCAGAGCTTAAGGAGCTTTTACGACAGAAAATCCACAAGAAATTCAATGAACTTGGACGAGACAAAGATTTAGAAGGAAGTTGGAGTGATATCTCTTTGTCTGACATTGAATCCAGGTAACAAAGAAAAACTAGGGTTTTGTTTTATTTTACTTTTATTTATTTATTTATCTTTTTTTTTTTTTAGAAAAGGAGAAAGAAAGAAACAGCAAAAGAAAGAAAAAAGAATGAAAGAGAAAGAAAGAGGAAGAGATTTTAGAAAAAGAGAAAAGGAGAAAGAAACAGCAAAAGAAAGAAAAAAAAAGAATGAAAGAGAGAAAGAAAGAGGAAGAGAAAGAGGGA
>PVKP010045148.1:0-15000 GCA_004027715.1 Plecturocebus donacophilus | reverse complement strand
GTGCAGCAACTGTATCCGATACATAAATGCAGAAACTTTTTTATTTACACCTTGTATAATTTGTTGCAATTACATTGCTGGGCTGGGTGCCATGGCTCACACCTGTAATCCCGGCACTTTGAGAGGCTGAGGTGGGTGGATCATTTGAGGCCAAGAGTTCAAGACCAGCCTGGCCAACATGGTGAAACCTTGTCTCTACCAAAAAATACAAAAATTAGCCAGGTGTGGTGGCACATGCCTGTAATCCCAGCTACTTAGGAGGCTGAGGCAGGAGAATCGCTTGAACCTGGGAGGTGGAGGTTACAGTGAGCCGAGATCATGCCACTGCACTCTAGCCTGGGCGACAGAGTGAGACTCTGTCTCAAACAAACAAAAAAAAACAAAAAGATGACGCTGCTGGCATACATTTCTTTTCTTTTTAGAGACTGGGTCTCACTGTGTTGCTCTGGTCTGGACAAACTTGTGGTCTCAAAGCAGTCCTCCCACCTCAGCCTCCAAGTAGTTGGAACTAGGTTTGGCAGCTAATGATAGTTGGTGCTTCCTAAATCATTAGTAAATTTCAATTTCTGTTTTGAAAATAACTATTCAAAAAGGAAACAGCGCAAATTGCTTTTAGCTTTGTATAAAGAGATAGTAGTTTATAAAGTGGGAATGATAAGATTCTGAGCTTTTTTTTAAAAAAGGAAGTCATTTCTGTTAAAGAAGCATTGATTTAGTTTGGCACTTTAAGAATTTAGTTTCTGTGCCTTATACTGGTGACACTAACTCTTTGTGTCATTTCAAGGGTTGTGTATCTGGTGGTACCAGTAGCATCAAAGAGTGATTAATAATCCAATATTTTATTTATATTTATATATATATATATTGAGACAGAGTCTCACTCTGTCACCAGGCGCCAGGCTGGAGTGCAGTGGTGTGGCCTCAGCTCACTGCAACCTCCGCCTCCCAGGTTCAAGCAATTCTCCTGCCTCAGCCTCCCGAGGAGCTGGGACTACAGGCACGCGCTACCACATCCCGCTAATTTTTTTGTATTTTTAGTAGAGACGGGGTTTCACCATGTTGGCCAGAATGGTCTCGATCTCTTGACCTCGTGATCCACCCTCCTCGGCCTCCCAAAGTGCTGGGATTACAGGCATGAGCCACCGCGCCCGGCCAATAATCCAATATTATTAATGAATACACAGATATTGGTATTGGAGGTCAAATACTATCTTTGTCTGTGAATCTTTTATGTAGAGAAGGGTGATGTAAAATTACAAATTGTTTTTTTTTTTTAATATATGAACATTCCTCTATCCTCAAGAGTAAGACAATAGTAAATTCACAGAACAATTGTAAATTAACATAGATGCTGGCCAATCTGAAACCAGTACATTAAGTGTTCAATTTGAGGCTAGGCATGGTGGCTCATGCTTGTAATCCCAGCACTTTGGGAGGCTGAGGTGGGTGGATCACCTGAAGTCAGGAGTTTGAGACCAGCCTGGCCAACATGATGACACCTCATCTCTATTAAAAACACAAAAAAATTAGCCAGGCCTGGTGATGGAAAAAAAAAAAAGTGTTCAAGGAGAATGAAAAGACTGAGGAAGTTAGGCAGATTTTATTTTTTTCAAAGCTGGCCACAGCCCTACTCCCCATCCTACGTTAACTTACCAAAAAGCCCAACAGTTCTTACATTGTGTGCCCGCAGAACACTGAGCTAACACTGCTTTTTAAGGGAATTAGCATTACTGTAGCACTCTATTTATCACTGTCTTTAAGCTGCCTAGACTATGATTATTATAACAACCCCACTAGCATTCAGCATTTACTGTTTCAGCTGCTTACTCTGTCTCATTTCGTTGTGCCATAACACTAAGATGTCATTACACTCATTCTGTTGGTGAGGAAATAAAGAAGTACAATAACTTGCCAAGGTCACAGGAATGGTGAAGCTGCAGTTTTCCTCACACGCCACACTGCTTTGTCCCAATATTACAATGGTGATCTGTCTCCAATTCATGGGAATATAATTTAAAATAGCCAATAGAATGCTCTCAAATTGGAAATGTTCTTCTATCAAGTTTTTTGACCTTTTAAATTTCTCCTTTTTTTTTTATGCTGAAAGAGTATTTATTTGTCTATGCGCCCTGGAGGCCAGCCTCTAAATTTAAATATCCAGCATGGGGCCTTGGCCCTCCTGGCTGTGGGGTGGGTGTCAGGGTGGGTCCTGGAGCCCTTCCATGGAAGTGGAACCCAGAGCCTGGAGGTGGGATGCCCTGAGCCAGCAGCTCCCAATAGCAACAAAAGGGGAGAAGGAGATGGGAGCCAGACATTCATCCCAATCCCAGAGACACCAAGGGGAGGGGAAGATGCTTTGGGCCCAACCGCCAGGCTGAAGGTTGGTCAAGCTGGGGGTGCACACGTGGAAAAAAGCAGAGGCCCAGTGCCATGGGCAGAGGCTATATCCCAGGTGCCTGCCCCAGTGCCAGCCAACCCAAGACAGGAGAAAGGGGTTGGCAGTTTTACCTCTGAGAGATATAGGTGGCACCTGGCCCTCCTGTGGGGTGAGTCAGTATGGGGGAAGGCACCAGCACTGCAGTCTGAGGGCTTGCCGAAGAGGGAGTATCTCAGCCTTTTGCATGGGTGCATGCCCACCCGCCCCCCAGCTCTTTGGAGGCTAATGTGGAAGGCATCCTGCAGTCACTGGTCACAGGCACTGTGCCTCTGGGACACAGTGAGGGGTGGCAGGTCGGGGAGCAGGCTGGAATTGGGAGATTCATCATCATCAGACAAGTAGGCATCAGGTGGGTAGGAGCTGTCTGAATGCAGGGAGGATGGCAGGTCCTAGCATAAGCTCATGACTTTTCACATTTCTAGAGTAAAAGCCAGCAGATGACAGAAAGAATTAACAAGTAGTAAATTCACATTCATGGAAAAGGTCAGAGCAGCTGGTTTTGCTTGGTTCATGTGTTCGAGTGTGTGTGTATGTGTGTGTGTGTGTGTGTGTGTGTGTATATGAGGGGGTGTGGTGTGTGTATATGAGGGCAGTGTGGCAACTGCTTCTCGCTGTGAATATATTATATGCCTATAACACTGTTTTCTTGTTTCCATTATGAAATTAAATATACCTTTTCCTGGGGCTACAGAAAGATCATCAATCATTCTATGGCAGCAGCTTTTCATGAATCCCCTAAAACTATGTGCAAAGTTGCCTTCTGTGTATGTGTGTGGGTGTGTTGTTCTGGTGAGGGAGGTCTGAGGTCAAGCTATAGATTCCCAAAGAGGTCTGTGATTCCAGAAGGATTAAAAACCACTGACCATCTACCATTCTACTTATCTGTCATCTCTCCATCATGTTTACAACATCATCAATGCATGCATACGTCTATTTATCCACTAAGAAAGATTTCTTTCCAGATAGTAGCATTTGAGATGATTTATTTGTAATTTTCCGTCCCACTTTAGTCCTTCATAATGTATTAGTCCTTTTCCACACTGCTATAAAGAACTGCCTGAGACTGGGTAATTTATAAAGGAAAGAGGTTTAACTGACTCACAGTTCAGCATGGCTGGGGAGGCCTCAGGAAACTTACAATTATGCCAGAAGTCAAACGGGAAGCAAGGCAACATCTTCACAAGGCAGCAGGAAGGAGAAGTGCTGAGCCAACGGGGAAGAGCCCATTAGAAAACCATCAGATCTCATGAAAACTCACCATCATGAGAACAGCACGGGGGAAAGCTCTCCCGTGATTCAGTTACCTCCACCTGCTCTCTCCCTTGACACGCAGGGATTATGGGGATTACAATTCAGGATGAGATTTGGGTGGGGACACAAGCCTACTCATATCAACCGTGTATCATTTTTAGAAAAATAATGAATTGATTTAAGAAAAAAGGACAACTGATCTATCCAACCTATCTTTACAGCTCCATTGACAGGAAACTCAACCAGCTCTCTAGTTGGCCTAGTCTGCCTTTGTTTACCTCAAAGTATTAACATTTCTTCCACATGCTGAATTCATGGCTAGGCAATGAACAATTCAATGAAGAAGACTGAGCGCAGTGGCTCATGCCTGTCATCCCAGCACTTTGGGAGGCCAAAGGGCGAATCGCTTGAGGCCAGAAGTTCGAGACCAGCCTGGCCAATGTGGTGAAACCCCATCTGTACTCTAAAAATACAAAAAATAGCTTGGCATGGTGGTGCATGCCTGTAATCAAGGTGCTACCCTTGATATTGGGTAGCTACTCAGGAGGCTGAGGCAGGAGAATTGCTTGAACCCAGGAGGCAGAGATTGCAGTGAGCCAAGATTGGGCAACTACACTCCAGCCTGGGCGATAGAGCTAGAGGCTCTCTGAAAATAAACAAACAAATCGATGAAGCTCCAGGGGTAGATAGAACAGAAGTGAGTCTTGGGGTGAGAGACAGGGAGAGGCATCTGTGGCTGGATCCCTAGAAGCCATCTGAGGACACCGGCCTGCTTTGCCATCCCAGATCAGGGACATGGTGCCAAAAACAGCGAACAGGGCTCAGCACAGCCTGGGCCTGCAAATGGCTTATCTGTGGTTCACGGAACAAACACAGGAAGCTGGCTGGGAGAAAGAGATACAATGAGGCAGAAAGGAGAACAAAGTTCAAATACACAAGGGGAGGGAGTAGGTGGGGCTCACCCAATGTCAGCAGCCCTTGGGTGCAGGACCTCTGTGGGGAATGGAGCCCAAGAAGGGAATGGTGGCAATGCCAGCATGCCTCAGTTGAGAGAAAAGGCCCTTTGGCTATAATACTGTGTCCTAGTTCCCAAGGCAGCCCCCAGCCAGATTCCCCTCAAAATGTAGGTGTGTGTATGGGTATGGAGAGAAGCTAGAATAATCACATGTACCATATGTTAAATGTTAACCTATTTTTACCTCAAAAATTTCATCTGGTCCTCATGGAAACTTTAATGCAGACAAAGTTAAGATTTAGAAAGGAGCAACAATCTTGCATATTCTTCACATGTACCCCAAAACCTAAAATGCAATAAAATATATATTTTTAAAAAAACACTGAATATTAAATAGCAAGAAATGCTGAATGAATTTGTAATACGCAATAAATTATTTTTTTAAACTACCAAGTTAAAAAACACTGACAGGAAAAAAAAAAAAATTCCAAAATGCTAGAATGGATGGTTTAGGGAAGAAAATTATAAATGGTCTTCTTCCTTTTCTTTATTTTCTGGTTGTGACTCTTATCAATTAAAATTTTATATGCAAAAAAAAGAAAGGAGATGTGCCTGGTCTAAGGACACACAGCTCAATAAGGCAGCAGAGGCATCAGCAAAAGAGCCCTATTTTGTGTGTGCATTCATTAAAAATTGCCCCCTTTAAACTAGGCTGTTTCACTGTATCCTTTCCCCTTTACTCTTTAATTCACTTTTTTAGAGCCTTCCTGTATTTTATGTGTTGGAACTGATCTACAATACAGGTAGACTGTGACTCCAAGGTCAGTAACAGTTGGGGACCCATTGGTTATTCATGATGCTATGCCATTTCAAGACTGCCTGGGAATTGATAAGAAAACAGATGTAAAACCGATGAGCAAGTCCAAGTTTAGCCCATGGGTCACTCCAGCAGACCACGAATGACTTAAAAACCATACACGTGTGCCCACACACACACTCCCAGCTTGCCTTTAGTAAGGAGTCCCAAGTTACCATCCTGAACTTTTTATTGGAAAAAAAAGTGTCCCCAGACAGTTGAAGAGTCATCTTTGAATAGAAGGACAAGTCTTGACATACTGAATATTTTTATGGTTACAGTGACAGGAAGGAAAACCTGCAAAAGGGGCTAGGGATGAGAGAGAACAAAACCCAGGACAGTAAACCAAGGGGACTTCACACAGGTGAGAAGAAACTAGGGTGGCTCCCATGAAAGGTAGTGTGTTTTGTTCCAACAGGCTTGGCCGAGAAGGGCTTACTCAAGGTGTGTGGACCCCACCGCCTCTGTTCTGACACCACCTGGTGTACTGCACAATTCTGACAACGACCACCAGAGTTAAATCAAATGCCGGTGAAGGGACACAGTCGCCAACAGGGCTGTGCTTACTTCAGACACAAGCCCCACGTGGGGATCCCAGGCCACCGGCATTTGTGAACAACTGGCTACAAACCCAGGAGGGTACCATGACCTTCCTCAGGTTCAATCATTCTCTAAAAATCACAGAACTCAGGACTCTATTTATGATTATTTTATTATGAAGGATACAAATCAGCCCCACCAGCCAAATAAGACACAGGGAATGGTCTGGGAGGGTCTCGAGCACAGCGCTCCCGTGGCCTCTTCATGGAATGAGGGCACACTGCCCTGCCGGCACAGCCATGGCTCCACCAACCAGGAAGCTACGCTGAGCTTTAGTGTCCAGAGTTTTTCTTGGGGTTTCATGATGTATTGATTAAAGCACTGGCCAGATGACTAAACTCAGCCTCCAGTCCTCCACCCTCACAGATCAGGCTGACTCAAAGCCTCAACCGTCTGATCACACGGTCAGTCTTTCTGGTGTCCAGCCCCAGCTGTGAGTCATCTCACCTCTGAGCATAAGCTCAGGTGTGATCCTGTGGCCTCACAAATAACAAAGACACTCCTACTACCCTGGAAAGGTCAAGGACTGAAAGACTCCCTCCCAGGAACCAGGGAAAAAGGCCAGTCCAATTCTTTAGACAACCTCCAATCCACACCTCCTGCACCTCATACCCCAATTCAAACAAGGATAAAATCCACTAAATAGAGCCCATTGCTGGCCTGAACTATTTTTGTTTCTTTTTTTGAAACTTTTTATTATAGACATTTTCAAACATATACAACAGTGGAACAAATAATATAATGAACCCTCACACCTCCATCCCTAGTAACTGATTATCCGTGTGTGGCTTACTCTTTCATTGATACCTACCCCCTTTCCCTTAGCTCCAACATTTGGATTGTCCGGCAGCAAAACTCAGACGGACATCCTATCAGTCTGAGAATTCCTTTTCAAAAGCTTCCCGAAGAGGAGCTCTACCCAGGGCAGGACTAAGTGTGCTGGCTATAGGTCTGCTGAAATCTCAACCCTTGGGAGCCCCTGGGTGGAACCTGGACAGGTCCCTACGCAGTAACCATCTGTAGTGCGCAGCTCATTTGCTGACAACAGCATAACAAACCGCACTTTCTACCCACACTGCAATGCGGGAGAGAACACCAAACACTGCTTTATAGCGTTCAAAGCTTCTAAGGCACGTCAGCCAGCCCTGGTCTTGTCTACAGCCATGATTATCTCCTTAAAGAGTTAACTCTAAAAACATTAAGCTCAAGAAATAACAGTTCAAATACTCCTAATTAAAATCAATAGTGAGAGGCAGAATATGGTAAAAGATAACATATTAGTATTATTGATCGATGATCGATTTCAGAGTACTTAGGAATAATCAGCCACTGCATCTTGAAAAATACAGACTTGATCCTAACCTTTTGTTTATCATGCCACACTGACTGGAACAGTCCCCAGCAATCTAGGATAGTATTTTATGTTTGTGTTTCTAGAAATTTCTGATACTTCCCAGCGTACCAAAAGAGTATTCCCCCTCACACATGCTAGCAGGCTTCTCCTCCCTAATGGAACAGAAAGAATGGTGAACTGAGTGATCCTCTACTTTCTCACCATATTCTGCAAAATGAGAAGTCAGATGGACACAAAGCTTCTTCCAACTCTAGGACTCCAGGGTTGTGTGGCGGCCCTGCAAAGCTAGGTTATGTAAGCTCTTACCATTGCAAATAGAATGGTTCAAGACAGCAAGGATGCACTCAATTTACAACTCCAAAGCCCCTTGCACAGAGCTCGGCTTTGGTTACCTACTTGACCCTCTATAAACAGAGGGACTCATGCTTCCCTATCCTGAGCTGCACATCTGCCAGGGAAGGAGCCTCCCTGCTGCCCTCATTTCTGCAGAAGAGAGCCAGAGCAGGAGCCATGGATTAATCTCTGGCATTCTGCTCCTCTAAGCCTAGCTGTTCCCCAAGTATTAATTGGTTTCAGACAAGGCTTTCGTTTCAGAAAATCAATGAAGATGCTTTTGATCATCTTCAAAAGCAGAGAAGAATCACCGAAGAACTTTTCATCCAAGTAGTAAGGAAGAAAACTTCTAAGGACCACATATTACCTATTTCAGGGATGTCTTCCCTACAAAGACTACTGCTCTCCCGAGGAAGTGAAAATCCTTGCTGGGAGATGACACCGATCAGGTATGTACCTGCATGTCAGGTGTGTACCTGTCAGGAATGTCAGGTGCTCTGCCCTGCCTAGAGTGCCCTAGGATTCCAGCATGAGGCCTGAGATGCATCACATTCTCAAACATCCATATGAAAAGGTCTGGGGTCTCTACTTCCCCTGGCGACCTCTTTTCATATAAGAAGCCTGACGGGAGCTCTCCTCTAAGCAAAGCCCAGAGCTGAACTCATTTCATTATAAGAGGTTAAGTTCCTCACACTTAACATCCAGACAACATTGGGCTATTAGGAGCTTGAGGAAAATCCAGCAATCCATTCACTCCCACCCCTTAGTGGACTGGGTTATTTTCACTGCACAGAAACACTGCAGCAAAAATAGCCACTTGTGTGACCCTCTTTAACTCATTCCCTCCCTGATCATTGTGAGTTTATAGAACTGGCTCAAAGGAGGAAGGCAGCAGAAGGGGGTAGGGCCAGCCTCAGGCTCTGACTCACACAAGGGCCAGTGCTGGGTCTGCAGCCTGTGGCCAGGGATGAACAGGAATGCTACTGTTCCCCATGAGGCTTGCTAAAAGACCCTTTTCCCAGCAAGTGGTCTAGTGTGGTCCCTGAGGCAGCTGCACAGCCTGTCTCCATGATATCAGGCTTCAGAGATCCAGCTTAGCTGGCTGTTTGTGCTAGCTTCAGCGGTACCTGCACTGTCATTCCGTATCTCATAATCCAGGGGAGAGGAGCTATTGCCAAGAAGAGCTGCCAGTAAGAAAGCAAGACACTCCAACACGAGCAAACCCACCAGGCTTCTGTTGACCCAGGGCAGTGTCCCCCTTGCCTGGCAGAGTTCCTTGCCCTGCAGCCAAGGCTATGGGAAGCAAGGCCTCCAGCAAAGCTCATGGCTGCCACCAAAGCATCTCTGCCAAGAAGCTTCTCATGATACTTGGGAAGGATTTCCATCCAAACTGGACCGGGGTCACCTGACCTTGAATCACAAATTCAACACAGGATCATTCCAGTCATGGTTTGAAGCTTTAGCTGAAAAGTTCACTGTTTGAAAACCATCAATGGGGAGTGATGGGTGAGCAGGGTAGGAAGGGAACAGCACTATTTTCCAGTGGAGGAAAAGGGCATGCTTCTTTAGGAAACTCTGTTCTGGGTAGAGACTACTGTGGGTGTTTCCTCAAGCACAGCTAATAACCAGGAGATCAAGCCCCAACATGTGGGTAACGGAGGTTGTGTAATTCAACCAAATTCAATGACTTTGGAATTTTAAAAGCATCTACAGTAAGTAATCAAAACACCAAGATCTGAAGGCTATCCCAGAGAGCAAAGGGGCAGCCTTCAGATCCAAGTGGCCCAAGACAGAACCTGCAGTAGCTACGGATTTTTTCTAAGAGGAATTGGGCACTCATGACTTCACTCCCCAGAGCTCTGCCCAGCTGCCCAGCAGCCTGGAGATTTCCCAGAACAATGAGAAGCAGGTCACCCTGCCCTGATAGGCACCAGGGGGTGGAAATGCCTCCTCGCCCACAACACAATCACCGCCACCCCTTTTCCCTGGCTAAATCCCATCTCCACCCCTCCCGCCTGCTCCCCTCCCATGCTCCCAATCCTTGGGACCTCTTGGGGGAATTCTCCAAGGAGAGTTCTGCCTGCTGGATTTTCACTAGGGTCTTAGGACCTCTGCAGGCAGTCAGTCCAAGTGTCCATGGCCTGCCTACTTGGGGGAGCAGATGGAAAGCGTGGCACCAGCGGAGAACACCCAGAAAGCCGGGTACAAAGCCTCAGTAAAGTCCACCTTGAACTTATACATCAGGTGGACCTTGTCAGCAACAGCAAAGAAGATGACAAAGCCGTGGTCACAGTTGAGAAGCACGCCCACCCGTGTGGCCTTGGTAGAGGGCAGGGTTTTCTCCACGTTGTTGTGCCAGGCAGAGATCTTGGTGTTGAACCACTCCACGCACCAGGAGGCGCTGTTGCGGCCGAGCCTGCTCTCGGGGCCCTGCCGGTCCATGCTGCCATAGCAGACGCCTACCCCACAGAAGTTGTTCTTCTGCAGCTCCACCTCCCAGTAGTGGATCCCTTTCTTGTAGCAGTGCAGGCCCAGCACCTGAGAGCAGTATGTGAACCTCTGGGGATGCGGCCGGTAGTTCTGAGGCATCTCAGCAACAGAAGCTACCGTATAGTTCTGTGACAGAGCCACCTTTTTGTGGGCAGTGTTGTAGTCCAGGATGACTTTAACGTAATCTGAGAAAACATCACCCCAAGGATTAATTACAAGGGGCCCAAAGTGCTCTCACTTTTAGACCTTTCCCAATGTGGTACTATTTATTCACCAGTTTCATCCATCCATGCACCCATCTACCCATTTGTCTGTCCATCCACACATCTAACTATCTGTCTGTCTATTCATCCATCTATCTATCTATGTATCCATCCATCCATCTAGCCATCTACCCATGTGTCCATATACCCATCTATCCACTCATCCATTCACTTATCTATCCATCCTTCTGTCTTTCCATTTATCCATTCATTCATTCATTCATTCATTCATCTATCCACTCATCTAGTCATCTATCCATTTATCCGTCTGTCCATCTATGCACCCATCCATTATCCATCAACTCATCTATCCATCCATCCATCCATTCTGCCCAGCCAGCCATCTGTCATCTATCAGTCATCCATGTGTCTGCCCGTTCATGCGTCCAAAATAATTTACCAGGCACATGACTGACAAAGATTCTGGTTGCCTCATGGAGTTCACACTCCAGCAAGCAAGGCAAGTCCATCAGTAACAACACTATGAGACTCACACTCTGCCAAAAGCATAGGCACACACTGTAGGGACACAGAAATAAGGCAACTGACAACTACAGTTGGGGAACATGTCACTGACAGGCTGGAGCTGGAACCAAGTAACAGAAGATGAGAACTAGTCAGAGGAAAGAGAAAGGCCATTCCAGACAGAGGGAACGGTGAGGGCGAAGCCATGGAGTGCCAGAAGGGTGGGTGTGTGCCAGGATCGAGGAAGCTGGGTGGCTGGGAACACAGATGTAGCAGGAGAAGGGAAACATGTTGGGGCTAGAAAGGGAAGAACTCAGGAGTCTAGACTTTAACTGGTGGGCAGAAGGGAGCCAAGCAAGGTCTGTAAGCATAGATATGGCCTGACTATATCCTTGGTGTGACACTAGCATGTCCTCCCTACCCTTCCTGCCACTTACAAACAGTTCCAGATCTGAGGATGAAGCTCCCCTCAGTGTCATCCCCACACTCAATCTCCTCTGCCCCCACCCTCACAGGAGATCCTGGGGACCCATGGGAAACAGTTCATGGGGCAGCAAGGCAGACAGGGACAAATCTTAGCTTGGAAACTTGGAAACTAAGAGAACTGGACTTTCACCCTAGTCTCTTTTGCCCCTACTCACTTGCTAGGTGGCTCAGGGCATGGCACTTTTCACAGGAGCCCGAGTTTCCCCCTAGGCAAAATGAATAAGCTGTGGGGAAAAAAAGGCCCTAAGTGGCTAGAACTTTACTTTCCCCGCTTATGTGGCTGCCACCGAGTGCACAGCAGCTCCTGAAACACGTGGCTCAGCAGTACCACCAGCAGCTTGGGCAAGAGGTAGCTCCAGCCCGGGGCTGGTCTGGGCCTCTCATGGGTGGCAAAGGCAGTGGGGAGCTACAAAGAGGCCAGCCCTGAGAAACGAAGGGACCCACAGATCTCCACCAAGTCTGCCGCAGCTGCAGATGAAGGAAGGGCCTGTGGTGTATTTTTCAGTGAGTGGTTTTGGCCACCACGTGGAAGTGGGTACTGCCGGCAGGTGCTGCGTGGAGTGTTGCACGTGGGTGCAGAATAAACGAGGGAAAGTGGGCGGGCCCTAGGCCTGGCCTTGATGAAGGAACTCCACCCATTTCCAGATTGGACACACTTGCAAAGGAGCCTGACTAGAGGGGTGAGTGGAAACCCAGGGGGGTGTAGTGGCTCAAGGGGCAAAGGGAGAGAATGTCAGAAGGAGGAGGTGAAGCTAAATAAAAGCTGAAAGGCATCCCTTGGATTTTGTGACACAGAGGCCACTGATGATCTCAGAGCTACCTGAGTCAAGGGCAGGAGAGAGGTCAGACTGCAGTAGCAAAAGGATTAGACTTCAGGCTCTCACCTCGGCCCCACACTGCAACCCTGGATAGCCAAACACTGAGATTCTGAGTGAACCAGTCTGGGGGGGCAGCCTGGGCATCGGGAATTCTAAAAAGCTCCCCAGAGGATCCTAACACGTGGCCAATAGTTGAGAGCCACCAGTGTAGACAATCTGCAGAGCTGCTTTTCCCCAACCGTCCTCAAAAGGACCATGGAGGAAATGAGCTAAACATAAAGCTTTCCATGCTTGCCTGAGTCTGATCCTGCAGAACTGGAACAGGGCCCAGGAATTTGTTTTTTGGGTGTTTTTAGTTCTGTTTGTTTGTTTGTAGAGACAGAGTCTCACTCTGTTGCCCAGGCTGGAGTGCCGTGGCACAATCTCAGCTCACTGCAAACCTCTGCCTCCTGGGTTCAAGCGATTCTTGTGCCTCAGCCTCCCGGGTAGCTGGGATAACAAGTGTGTGGCACCATGCCCGGCTAATTTTTTGTATTTTTAGTAGAGATGGCGTTTCACCATGTTGGCCAGGCTGGTCTCGAACTCCTGACCTCAGGTAATCCACCCACTTTGGCCTCCCAAAGTGCTGGGATTACAGGCATGAGCCACCACACCCAGCTAGGAATTTGTATTTTTAACAAGCATTCGGGTGAAAGAGAGGCAGGAAACAGAGCTGGAGCCAAAACAGTTTTGCTGGGTTTGTTTTTGTGATTTGGAGAGATGGAAACACGCTACAGAGAGGCAACCCTCGGTAGAGAGGCTGAGGGTGAAGAGATGCGAGTGGAAAGGCCTAAGAGACAGCAGAACACTCCGGAGAGCACATGGGGAGCAGACTCCAGAGCCCAGGGCCAGGGAACAGCCTTGGGAAAAGGGCCAGGAGGCAAGGAAGGGGGCACGGTAGATGCAGGTGCGATGACAATTAACAGAGCAGGGGGAGCCCCTTTCTCACTGTCTCTCTTCTCCATGAAGCAGAAGGTGGGCGGGACAGGGAGACGGCTGTGGAAACTCTTGGAAATGGTAGCTCTGGAGAGTGGTGGGGAGGGGACAGGGGATACCAGCCAGGTGAAGGCTGATGACCACAATCGCCCTGCCTTCTCTGCAGGGGACATGCAGGCGCCAAAGGTGAGCTCAGTAAGGCCAGAATGGACAGCAAGAGGGAGAGTCAAAGGACCCATTGTGAAATCTGAGCTGGTTAGGAAAGAAGTCAAGAAAGCCACTGATGACTGGGAGAAAATAAGGGAGCAACAAAGTAGAGGACAGGTGAAGGGAAATGGCTGAGGCAGCTGGCCAGCTGGCCTCACATAGAACTATACAGAGTGGCTCAGGACAGACAGAACCAGCGTAACTGCGCACCAGCACGGAAGCTACTCACACTCCAGGAGCTCAGGTCTGGACTTGGCCAGGAAGGTCTCCAGCACCTTGGCCTTGAGAGACGCTGCGTTCGGCTGTGAGCTGGCACCTTTGGCTCCAGCGGCTGCAGCTGAGAGAGGAAACAGAGAGCAATTTGCAGAACAAACTCAGAGCAGACAGCCCAAAGCTCCTTGCCCATGATAACTCACCCTCCGAGCCATCGTGTTCTAATTCCACTATCAGTCCCGAGGCTGTAAGGAAAGACAAACACGATACAGAGCAACGGGTTGGCCTCTACTCCCTTCCACGCTAAGAGCAGCTTCTACACACACACACCTGCATGGCAGGGCAACACAGGGGACACCAGACAGGGCTAACGTCACCTTATCCATCTCACTCATTTATGCTTGTCCTCCCCTCCAGACTCAGGCCTGCTGCCATACAGAATAGAATCATACAGATCCCATCACAGAACCCTGATGAGAGATCAACTCTCGCTACCAGCATTTAGTTCTGTGCTCGGGCAGTCTCAAGAAACAGTTACAAAAATGCAAAACTTACAAGGTTTCTTGGATTTCTTTTTATCTTCTGCAAAAGAAAGTTTTCAGAATTAAGATCTTTTAAGGCACAACACAATGACATTTTCAAAATAATAACATTCATGTGCTTGAATTTGACCCAGTCAAATAAAAGGATGTTTTCACTTGAAAAATAGAAGGAGTCAGCAGGCAAAATGAATCTATAGTGATAGAAACCAGCATCAGTGGACGCAGCAGGCAGGGACTGATGAATAAGGGGCAGGAAGGAATTTTCTGGAGCAAGGGAAATTATCTTGATTTGGATAATGTAACACATGTATGCATTTGTCAAAATAGATCTAACTGCACACTAAAGATTTACTGCAGGTAAACTATATTCCCATAAGGGAAGAAACACAAATAAAAACCAAATAGGGAATCAGCAAAAAAAAAAAACTTGCCAAGGGCTGGGTGCATAGTGGCTCACATCTGGAATCCCAGTACGTTGGGAGGCCAAGGTGCAGGGATCACTTGAGCTCAGGGTTAGAAACCAGCATGGGCAACATGGGGAAAACCCACATCTACCAAAAATACAACAACAACAACTAAAAACTAGCCGGGCGTGGTGGCACACACCTGTAGTCCCAGCTACTTGGGAGCAGAGGAAGGAGAATTGCTTGAGCCCAGGAGGATGAGGCTGCAGTGAGCTGTGTTCTCACTACTGCACTCTGGCCTAGGCGACAAAATGAGACCCTGTCTCAAAGAAAAAAAAAAAAAAAAAAAAA
>PVKP010045147.1:0-16306 GCA_004027715.1 Plecturocebus donacophilus | reverse complement strand
ACTCATCGTTTTTGATGGCTGCATAATATTCCATGGTGTATATGTGCCACATTTTCCCTGTCCAGTCTATCATTGATGGGAATTTGGGTTGGTTCCAGGTCTTTGCTATTGTAAACTGTGCTGCAATGAACATTCGTGTGCATGTGTCCTTATAGTAGAATGATTTATAATCCTTTGGATATATACCCAATAATGGGATGTCTGCTTTTTCATCTGTAATTTTATGTATTTGGATCTTCTTTTTTTTCTTAGTTGAGCTAAAGGTTTAGTTTTGTCTTTTCGAGACAAGTTTTTGTTTCATTTATGTTTTGTATTTTTTCATTTTCATTTCATTTATTTCTGCACTGATACCTATTATTTATTTTCTTCTACTAATTTGGGGTTATATTTGTTCTTCCTTTATTAGTTCTTTAAGATGCAGCATAAGGTTTTTTAAGTTTTTCTACTTTTTTATGTAGTGCTTATTGCTATAAACATTCTTTTTATCACTGCTTTTGTGGTATGTCATATTTTTGGGTACATTGTGTGAAATAGTGTGGCTCTGTGTCCCCATTTTAATTCCATCTCGAATTGTAATCCCTATATGTCACGGGAGGGGCCTAGTGGAAGGTGACTGAATCATGGGGACAAACATTCCCCTTGCTCTTCTGGTGATAGTGAGTTCTCAGGTGATCTGGTTGTTTGAAAGTGTGTGCCACTTTCCACTTTGCTCTCTCTCTCTCCTGCTCCACCATGGTAACACATGCTGGCTTCCTCTTTACCTTCTTCCACCATGATTGAAAGTTTCCTGAAGTCTCCTAGTCATGCTTCCTGTTAAGCCTGTGGAATTGTGGGTCAATTAAACCTCTTTTCTTCATTAATCATCCAGTCTTAGGTAGTTCTTTATAGCAGTGTGAGAATGAACTAATTCATAGTGTTTCCACTTTCATAAACATTTTTACCATTCTTTTTAATTTTTTTACTGACTTACTGGTTATTCAGGAGCATATTTTTAAATTTCTATGTGTTTGTGTAGTTTCCAAAATTCCTCATTATTGATGTCTAGTTTTATTCCATTGTAGTCAGATAAGATATTTGATATAATTGTAATTCTTTGAATTTGTTAAGATTTATCTTGTGGGCTAATACATGGTCTGTTTTTGAGAATGACTCATGCTAATGTGAAGAATGTGTATTCTGTGGTCATTGAGTGATATGTTCTATAAATATCTATTAGGTTCATTTGGTCTACAGTATAGATTAAGTTTCTGTGTTAATTTTCTGTCTGGATGACCTATCCAATGTTGAAAGTGGGGTGTTGTAGTCTTTAGCTATTAATGTACTGGGATGTATCTCTCTTTAATTTATTTACATTTGCTTTATGTAACTGGATGCTCCAGTGATGGATGCATATATATTTACAATTGTTATATACTTATGCTGAATCAATGCATTTATTATTATAGAGTTACCTTATTTTTTATTGTTATAGTTATTATCTTAAAATCTAATTTGTCTGATATAATTATGGCTATTCTTGTTTTTTGTTTTTTGTTTTTTTTTTTTGTTTGTTTGTTTTTTTGCTTGTTTCTTTGTTTCTATCTGCATGGAATATCTTTCCCATTCCTTTATGTTTGGTCTATGGAGTTTTTATAGAAGCGTGTTTCTAGTAGGCAACAGATCACTGGATCTTGGTTTTTTCCCTTTTTTAGCCCCTGATTGTATATTTTCAACTAGTCTTTCTTAAAGCTTGCTCATTCTTTCTTTTGATCTATCAATTCTTCTGTTTTGTGACTCTGATACAATTGTCAGTATGTCAGTTGTATTTTCAGCTCCAGAATTTCTGCTTGTTTTTAATTATTTTAATCCCTTTGTTAAATAAATTCCTTCTCTGTGTTATCTTCAATTTCATAGAGTTTCCTTGAAGCAGCTATTTTTAATTTGCTGTCTGAAAAGTCTCATGTCTCTGTCTCTCCCAGACTGGTCACTGGTGCCAGTTATTTTGTTTGGTGAGGTCATGTTTTCTGAATGGCATTGGTGCTTGTGAATTTTCATCAATGTCTGAATATCAAAGATTTAGGTATATGTTGTAGTACTCACAGTTTGCACTTGTTTATATCTGTCCTTAGTAAGGCTTTTCCAGGTATTCAAAGAAATTTGGGTGTTATGATTTAAGTCTTTGGTCACTATAGCCATGTCTTTTAGGGGGCACTGTAAAACCATTTTGCTGTGGATTCCCCAGACTTGTAGAAGAACTACCTTGCTGGTCTTGAATAAGATCTTGGAAAGTTGCCTGGATTACCAGGAAGAGACTTCCCTTATTTTCTCTTTCTCCCTGTCTCTCCCTGCACCCCCCGCCCCGCCCCCCACCACCCTGTGCTGAGCTTTATGGAACTAGATAATTGCATCTCTGTATACAATACTACTGGAACTGCACTTGGTCAATCTCAATTCAGCACAGCACTGAGTCTCCCTCAAGGCTCACAGTGACAACTGCCTGGCTACTGCTGATGTTCATTCACTCAAGGCACAAGGACTCTACAATCAGCAGGTGGCAAATTCAGCCAGGCTTGCATCCTTTTCTTAAGGGCAGTGAGTTTCCCCTAGACCTGGCCTGGTTCAAAAATGCTACCCAGGAGCAAGGACCTGGAGTAAGAAATCTTTGGAATCTACTTGGTCCTCCATTCTGCTACAGCTGATTTGGCATCCATGCTACGTGACAAAGTCCCTTCCACTTTTCCTTCTCCTTCACTTAAGCAGAAGGGTCTCACGCCATGGCTACCACCAATCCAGACCTACGGCAAGCACTGCTTGGCTACTGCTAATTTCTACTCAAGGCCCAAGGTCCTTTAGTTAGCTTTTGATGAATGCTTCCAAGCTTGAATCTCTCTCTTCTGGGCAGCAGCAGCAGGCTGTTTCCTTCTGGCCCAGAGTGTGTTTAGAAATGCTGTCCAGTAGCTAAGGTCTGAAACTGGCAACCCCCCCCAAAACCCCCTACCCGACTTTGGCCAAGCTGGTGCCCAAGTTGCAAGACAATATCCCCTTTATACTTTTCTCTAATTTCCTCAAGAATAATTGATATCTTCCTGTAGCTACCACAGCTGGTGGTGTGCTCGGTCACACCTTCAGACAGCATAGCTCTGAGTCTCATCCAAGACCTATGGCAAGTACTGCCCGCCTACCACTACTGATTATTCAGGGCCCCTAAGGCTCCTTATTCAGCGGTGATAAATTCTGTCAGGACTAGGTTCCTCCCTTCAAGGCAAATGGTTTTCTTCTATACTTAGAAATATTGTACAGGAGTTAGGTTCTGGAATAGGGGCCTCTGTACTCTGCCTGGTGGCCTGTTGTACTGTGGGTAAGCGAGTATCCAAGTTTCAAGTCAAAGCTCTCTTTATTCTCTTCTCTTGTTTCCTTAATCAGAGGAAAGGAGTTTCTCTAGGAGCTTTGAGTTGTGCTGCCTGGCATTGGGGAAAGGTTGCTGCAGGCACTCCCTGGTTGTTCCATCTGGTATCTCATCAGGTTATATGTACCACAAGTCCACTGGCTCTGAGCCCAGCACAACAAAAGGACTAGCCCAGGAATTGCAATCTTTGTGTCCCAGACTGGCTTTTAAGTTTATTTAGAAACCCAGAACACTTTAGCCTGTAGTTGCAGGACTTGCCAGGACTCTGGTTCCAACTTCTGGGATAGACAATTTCCCTCTAGCTAGAGCTGTTATAACTGCTCCCTCTGTGAGCACTTGCTGAATTCTGCCCTATATTCCTTTCTGATGTGTTTGGCAGCACAATGCTAAGTCCCACAATCACTGCCTCTTCTCCCCCGGGTGTACAGATTTTCTTTCCATGCTACTGGGCCATTGCTAGGGGATAGAAAAGGAGTAAAGTACATGGTTCAAGAGTACTTTTTCTACCTTCTTCAGTGTCTATTCCCTCAATATGATGTTAAAATCTGATAATATGTTCCTCACCTGCATTTTTGTTCTTATGAAGGTGATTTTTGTGTGGATAATTGTTCTATTTGGTATTCTTGTAAGGAACTGGTGGTTTCTCTTCAACCTTTCTCTGTCTTGTCAGAAAATTTTTAGTTTAATTAGGTCCTATTTATTTATCTTTGTTTTAGTTGCATTTGCTTTTGGGGTCTTAGTCATAAATTACTGGCCTTGACCAATGTCCTGGAGACATTTTCTTTTGGAATTTTATAATTTTAAATCTTGATTTAAGTCTTTAAGTCTTTTATTCATCTTGTGTTAATTTTTGTATGGTGAGAGATCATGGTCTGGTTTCATTCTTCTCCCTGTGATTATCCAATTTTCCCTGCACTGTTTACTGAACAGGGTGTCCTTTCCTCAGCTTAGGTTTTTCCCTGCTTTGTTGAAAATCAGTTGATGTTAAGTATTTGGCTTTATTTCTGGGTTCTCTCATTAGGTTTCATAGATCTATGTGTCTACTTTAATACCAGTGCCAGTCTGTTTTGGTTTCTATAACTCTGTAGCATCATTTGAAGTCAGGAAATGTTGTGCCTCCAGGTTTGTTCTTTTTGCTTTGGATTGCTTTGGCTGTTGAGGCTTTTAGTTTCATATGAATTTTAAGATTTCATTTTCTACTTCATTAAAAAATGACATTGGTAGTTTTATAGCACTTGTGTTGAATCTGTTGATTGCTTTGGACCATAGGGTCATTTTCACAATATTGATTATTCTAATCCATTAGAATTGGATGTCTTTTTTTCCATTTTTCTGTGTCTTGTTTGATTTCTTTTATCAGTGTTTTGTATTTCTCTTTGTAGAGATCTTTTATCTCCTTAATTAATTTCTTTTTTAAAATAGCCTTCTAAAAAGACTTGAGAACAGTTAATTTTTTTAATGTGACAATGTTCAATACCTAATGCTGGTGAAGGGAGAGAAAAATTGGATCTCTCATACAATTCTGACTGGAATGTAAAATGTTAACAGCAACTGTGGAAAATAATCTGTCAATTTCTTTAAAAATAAACAAACTAGGCCACGTATAGTGGCTCATGTCTGTAATTCCAGCAATTTTGGAGGCTGAGTCAGGAGGATAACTTGAGGCCAGGAGTTCAAGATCAGCCTGGGCAACATAGTAAGACCTCATCACTAAAAATCTTTAAAACAACAATTAAACAGGCATAGTGGCACATGCCTGCAATACCAGTTACTTTAGTGGTTGTGGTGGAAGGATTGCTTGAGGCTATGAGTTTGAGGCTGCAGTGAACTATTACTATGTCAGTTCACTCCAACATGAACAACAGTGCAAGACCCTGTCTTTAACCAAACAAGCAAGCAAACAAAAGCAGCTAAATCTATATTCACCACATGATCAAGAAATTGCATATCTGCCTATTATCCTAAAGAAATGGAAACTTATGCCCACAGATAAAACTATACATGAATGTGCATAGCAGCATATAGCCCAAGCCTCAAAACAACTAAAACATCCCTCCATAAGTGAGTGGTTAAACAAATTATAGTTCTACTACATCATGTAATACTACTCAGCAATAAAAATAAATGGACTATTGATAGACAGAACAACTTGGATGAGTCTCAAGGGCATTATGTTGAGAGGAAAAAAGCCAATATAAAAATTTCATGCACTATATTATTTCATTTCTTAATATTATTTCATTTTTATCACATTCTTGAAATTACAAAATTATAGAAATTAAAGACTAATTAGTAATTGCTATGGGTTGGGGATGTTGGGAGTAAGGGCAATGATGGTGACTATAAAAAGCAATTTGAGGAGGATTTTGCTGGTGATTAACTAGTTCTTCACCTTGATTGAATGCTGACTATACAATTTATACATATTAAATGACATGAAAGTGTACACACACTTTGAACCAATAACTAATTCCTGATCTTGATATTGTACTATAATTGCAAGATGTAACTCATTGGAGAAACTGAGTGAAGAGTATCCTGATCTTTCTGTACTGCTTTTGTAAATCTATGACTATTTCAAAATAAAAAGCTAAAACACAAACACACATTGAAATATATGCACACAAATTATAATCTTGTTGAAAATGAGTATAGATTTAGGGTGAATAAAGCCATTAAGTTGATGGAGTAAAGTTATGTCAAAATACTTAAGTATCTTTTTATATATTCTCCCTTTTTTCAAATGATATTCATACCTTAATGCAGAATTTGGTGGAAAATGAGATTATATATGTGAGCACAAGCTTGAAGTTGGGGATCAAAGGCAATGCTGAAACCTGTGATGTCCCACAGATGGTAGATTACATAAAAGGAACATCTTGAAGAGGGTTTATGTATATGTGTATGTGTATATAAACACATATGTATGTGTATGTGGTAGATGTGTATCTACCAGCTGGGCAGATGTCTGGCATCAGTCTACAAGGAGGATAAGCCATCACTAGAATATATTTAAAATATGAAGCCAGTAATTTAGTTTCTCATATTCACTTATTAACATAACTGGCAGAAAGTAATTTTGTTTTTGCTCCAATTAAAGTAGCAACTTAAAATTTGGTGGGGAGTACTATATTTCTAAGTATTTTGGGAATCAGCAACTTCATGTTGTGTATTATAACAGAAGGCTATGTCACTAACTTAAAAATAAGCCCAATTGTGGTATGATCTTGGCAGGCACAAACAGCTGAAATTGTGCAATAAGTTTTAAAATGCATGGCATAATACTATTTATGGTGAAGGGGTAATTTATTTTTATAAAATCTAAATTTTATACAAATTAGTATTCCTCTAAAAATATTGTCACACTGAGAAAGCTAAAATTGAAAAGAGAAGGGACTATCCAAAAGTAGAAAATATTTTCTCAAATTGAAAATCTGAAAAATATGTTTTAAGCATATTTCATTCCTACATATCCCAGACCCCAAGTAGGTATGCATTTGAATGCTTTTGTATTATTTTATATGAAAAAATAATCAGCAGTCCAGTACTAATTTGAAATGTTACTTTTTTTTTTTTTTGCTTGTTTTATATATATGGTATGAAAAAGAGGGAAGAAGACAAGGATGCCTTCTCTCACCACTCCTGTTCAACAGAGTATTGGAAGTTCTGGCCAGGGCAATGAGGCAAGAGAAAGAAATAAAGCCAATCAGACTCACAGCAGATCTCTCAGCAGCAACTCTATAAGCCAGAAGAGAGCGAGGGCCAACATTCAACATTCTTAAGGAAAATAAGTTTCAATCCAGAATTTCATATCCAGACAAATTAAGTTTCATAAGTGAAGGAGAAATAAAATCCTTTCCAGACAAGCAGATGATGAGGAGGGTTTTCATTACAACCAGGCCTGCCCTGCAAGAGTGCCTGAAAGAAGCACTAAAGGAAAGGAAAAGCTGGTACCAACCACTGCAAAATCACACCAAAATATAAAGACTAATGACATTGTGAAGAAACTGCATCAATTAGTGTGCAAAATAACGAAATAGCATTAAGATGACAGGATCAAATACACACATAAAACTACTAACCTTAAATTTAAATAGGCTAAACGCCCAAATTAGAAGACATGGACTGGAAAATTGGATAAGGAGTCAAGACCCATCAGTGTGCTATGTGCAGGAGAACCATCTTACATGCAAAGACACATGTAAGCTCAAAATAAAGAGATAGAGGAAAATTTAACCTTTAAACAAAGATCAAAAAAGACAAACAAGGACATTACATAATGGTAAAGGAAACAATACAATAAGAAGAGCTAACTATTCTATATATATATGTACCCAATACAGGAGCAACCAGATTCAGAAAACAAGTTCTTAGAGACCAACAAAGAGACTTAAGCTCCCACACAATAATAGTGAGAGACTTTAACACTCCACTGTCAGTACTAGAGAGATCAATGAGACAGCAAATTAACAAAGATATTTAGGACTTGAACTCAGTTCTGGATCAAGTGGACCTAGTAGACATCTACAGAACTCTTCACTCCAAATAAACAGAATTTACATTCTTCTCAGTGCCACGTGACATTTACTCTAAAATTGACCACATAATTGGAAATAAAACACTCCTCAACAAATGCAAAAGAACTAAAATCATACCAGACTCTCAAACCACAGTGCAATCAAATTAGAACCCAGGATTAAGAAACTCACTCAAAATCACACAATTTCATGGAAACTGAACAACCTGCTCTTGAATGACTTCTGAGTAAATCATGAAATTAAGGCAGAAATCAAGAAGTTATTTGAAACCAATGACAACAAAGAGACAATGTACCAGAATCTCTGGGACTCAGCTAAAGCAGTGTTAAGAGGGAATTTATAGCATGAAACGCCCACATCAGGAAGCCAGAAATATCTAAAATCGACACCCTAACATCACAATTAAAAGAGCTAGAGAGGCAAGAGAAAACTAATCCAAAAGCTAGTAGAAGACAGGAAATAACTAAGATCAGAAGAGAATTGAAGGAGATAGAGACACGAAAAACTCTTCAAAAAAATCAATAAATCCAGGATTGACTTTTTTGAAAAAAACAACAAAATAGCCCACTAGCTAGACTAATAAAGAAGAAAAGAGAGAAGAATCAAATAGACATAATAAAAATTAATAAAGGGGATATTACCACTGACCCCACAGAAATACAAACTACCATCAGAGAATACTATTAACACCTTTACATAAGTAAATTAGAAAACATAGAAAAAATCGATAAATTTCTGGACACATACACCCTACCAAGACTAAACCAGGAAGAAGTCAAATCCCTAAATAGACCAATAAAAAGTTCTGAAATTAAGGCAGTAATTAATAGCCTACCAGCCAAGAAAAAGCCCAGGAGCAGACAGATTAACAGCTGAATTCTACCAGAAATACAAATAAGAGTTGGTACTATTCCTTCTGAAACCATTCCAAACAATTGAAATGGAGGGACTCCTTCCTAATTCATTTTATGAAGTCAACCTTGTCCTGATAACAAAAGCAGGAAGAGATACAGCAAAAAAAGAAAATTTCAGGCCAATATTCCTGATGAACATAGATGTGAAAATCCTCAATTAAATATTGGCAAACTAAATCCAGCCGTATATCGAAAACTTACCCACCACGATCAAGTAGACTTCACCCCTGGAATGCAAGGCTGATTCAGCATACACAAATCAATAAACATAATCCATCACATAAAAAGAACCAAAGACAAAAACCATATGACTACATAAATAGATGCAGAAAAGGCCTTTAATAACATTCATCAACATGTCTTCATGTTAAAAACTCTCTTAAACATGAGGCCAAACACCATAAAAACCTAGAAGTAAACCTAGGCAAAACCATTCAGGACACAGGCATAGGTAAGGACTTCATGATTAAAACACCAAAAATATTGGCAACAAAAGCCAAAATAGACAAATGGGATCTAATCAAACTCCAGAGCTTCTGTACAGCAAAAGAAACAATCATTAGAGTGAACCAGCAACCAACAGAATGGTAAAAAATTTTTGCAATCAACCCATCTGACAAAGGGCTAATACCCAGAATCTACAAAGAATTAAAACAGATATACAAGAAAAAAACAAACCCATTCAAAAGTGGACAAAGGATATGAACAAACACTTTTCAAAAGAAGACATATATGCGGCCAACAAACATAGGAAAAAATGCTCATCATCACTGGTCATTAGAGAAATGCAAATCAAAACCACATTGAGATACCATCTCACATCAGTTAGAATGGTGATCATTAAAAAATCTGGAGACAACAGATGCTGGAGAAGATGTGGAGAAATTGGAACACTTTTACACTGTTGGTGGGAGTGTAAATTAGTTCAACCATTGTAGAAGACAGTGTGGCAATTCCTCAAGGACCTAGAAATAGAAATTCCATTTGACCCAGCAATCCTATTACTGGGTATATACCCAAAGGATTATAAATCATTCAATTATAAAGACACATGCACATGTATGTTCATTGCAGCACTGTTTACAATAGCAAAGACCTGGAACCAACCCAAATGCCCATCAATGATAGACTGGAAAAGGAAAATGTGGCATATATACATCATGGAACACTATGCAGCCATAAAAAACGATGAGTTTGTGTCCTTTGTAGGGACATGGATAAATCTGGAAACTATCATTCTCAGCAAACTGACACAAAAACAGAAAAATATCAAACACTGCATGTTCTCACTCATAGGCAGGTATTGAATAATGAGAACACATGGACACAGGGAGGGAAGCATCATACACTGGAGTCTGTTGATGGGGGCTAGTGGAGGTACAGTGGGGGGTGGGGAGTTTGGGGAGGAATAACATGGGGAGAAATGCCAGATATAGGTGATGGAGGGATGGAGTCAGCAAATCACCTTGCCATGTAAGTACCTATGAAACAATCCTGCATGATCTGCACATGTACCCCAGAATCTAAAGTACAATTAAAAAAGAAAAAAACCTCTCAATAAACTAGGTATTGATGGAACATATCTCAAAATAATAAGTGCTATTTATGACAAACCCATAGCCAATAGCATAAAGAGTGGGCAAAAGCTGTAAGCATTCCCCCTGAAATCCAGTACATGACAAGGATGTCCTCTCTCACCACTCCTATTCAAAATAGTATTGGAAATTCTGGCTTAGGCAATCAGGCAAGAGAAAGAAATAAAGGGTATTACTATAGGAAGAAAGGAAGTAAAATTGTCTCTATTTGCAGACGACATGGCTTTATATTTAGGAAAGCCCATCGTCTCAGCCCCAAAACTCCTTGAACTGATAAGCAACTTCAGCAAAGTCTCAGGGTACAAAATCAATGTGCAAAAATCACAAGCATTCCTGTACACCAACAATAAGCAAACAGAGAGCCAAATCATGAATGAACTCCCATTTACAATCCCTACAAGCATACTAAAATACCTAGGACTACAGCTAGGAAGGAATGTAAAAGACCTCTTCAAGGAGAACTACAAACCACTGCTCAAGGAAATAAGAGAGGACACTAACAAATGGAAAAACATTCCATGCTTATGGATAGGAAGAATCAATATCATGAAAATGGCCATACTGCCTAAAGTAATTTATAGATTCAATATTATTCCCATCAAACTACCATTGACATTTTTCACAGAATTAGAAAAAACTATTTTAAATTTCATGTGAAATAAAAAGGAACCCACATAGCCAAGTCAATCATAAGGAAGAAGAACAAAACTGGAGGTATCATGCTACCTGATTTTAAACTATATTACAAGGCTACAGTAACCAGAACAGCACAGCACTGGTACCAAAACAGACATATAGACCAATGGAGCAAAACAGCTCAGAAATAACACCACACATCTACGGCCATCTGACCTTTGACAAACCTGACAAAAACAAGCAATAGGGAAAAGATCTACTATTCAGTAAATGGTGGTGGTAAAACTGACTAGCCATATCAGAAAACTGAAACTGGATCCCTTTCTTACACCTTAAACAAAAGTTAATTCAAAATGGATTAAAGACTTAAGTCTTTAAATGTAAAAGCCCAAACCATAAAAACCATAGAAGAAAACCTAGGCAATACCATTCAGGACATAGACATGGGCAAAGACTTCAAGGCAAAAATCTCAAAAGCAATTGTAGCAAAAGCCAAAAGTGACAAATGATATCAAATTAAACTGAAGACCTGCCACAGCAAAATAAACTATTGTCATAATGAACAGGGAACCTACAGAATGGGAGAAAATTTTTGCAATATACTGATCTGACAAAGGTCTAATATCCAAAATTTACAAGGAACTTAAACATATTTACAAGAAATAAAAGTCATTAAAAACTGGGCAAAGGATATGAAAAGACACTTCTCAAAAGCAGACATTAATGTGGCCAAAAACTAGGAAAAAAAGCTCAACATCACTGATCCTCAGAGAAATGCAAATCAAAATCACAATGAGGTACTATCTCATGCCAGTCAGAATTGCAATTTTTAAAACGTCAGGAAACCATAGATACTGGTGAGGCTGTGGAGAAATAGGAACACTTTTACACTGTTGGTGGGAATGTAAATTAGTTCAACTATTGTGGAAGACAGTATGGCAATTCCTCAACGATCTAGAACCAGAAATACCATTTGACCCAGCAATCCTATTAGTGGGCATATACCTAAAGGAATATAAATGATTCTGCTATAAAGAGACATGCACACATATGTTTATTGCAGCATTATTTACAATAGTAAAGACAGAGAACCAACCCAAATGTCCATCAATGATAGACTGGATAAAGAAAATGTGGTACATATACACCATGGAATCCTATTCAGTCGTAAAAACAAAGGATATAATGTCTTTTGCAGGAACATGGATGAAGCTGGAAGCCCTCATCCTCAGCAAACTCACACAGGAACAGAAACCAAACATCACGTGTTCTCACTCCTAAGTGGGAGTTGAACATTAAGAACATATGGACATGGAGAGGGGAACAATGCACACCAGGGGCTGTTGAGGGGTTGGGTGTGAGGGGAGGGAATTTAGAGGATGGATTGGTAGGTGCAGCAAACCACCATGGCACACATATACTTATGTAAAAAACTGCACATTCTGCACATGTATCCCACTTTGTTTTTTAGAAGAAATGAAGAAAAAAATTCCACTTTGTATTTAATTATTGAATAGTAATAAAATAAATCTGGTTACTAAAGAAAGCATGACATTTTAGACATATTTTTCTGGGTCAGGAATGACAATATTAAAATTGGTTCAACCTAGTTGAAGAAAGATAAATATGTCAATAATAAACACAGTATTAACTTATTAATTAACTTATGTCAATATAAATTCTTTCTTCAACCTAGTTGAAGAAAGATAAATATGTCAATAATAAACACAGTATTAACTTATTATAGTAGCAATAAACTTTCATTAGAGAATCTGAAAGGACTAGTTATATATTTAAATACATCTTTTAGATTTTCTGAGGGTTTGAGTGTTTAAAAGTATATTAATTTTTATTATCTTAGCAATAAGCATAGATAAATAGAATTTAAAATCAATAAATTAGTTTAGGTAGATACTAGATCCTGATTAAATATCAAGGCAATTTGGAAAGCTCATACATACTGTGTACTCCTTTTATTCCATGTACACTCATTTGTATGTGTGTGTGTGCACTACCTATGTGTTTTTCTCATAGTGCAATGTACTTGTTCATAGAAAATTGTGCTCTTGGGTCACCTGGTACCTCAGAAAGAGAATTCTGAGATGAGTATAAATCTAAAGGCTATAGTAGAAACGTAAAGTTGCTTATCCTACACAAGATTTTGCTTTAAAACTATATTTTATATCTTTTTTGTTAAATTCTACATATAATATAAATAGACAAGTGGAAGTCTTAAAAGATGCCAATACAATTATTTTTATAATAAATACTCGAATCCTACAAAAGTTTCAGAATTCTCTGAGTCCACTTTCTATTAATGCATCAGAAAATGGTATGTGCTGTGGCCTATGCTTTCACACAGACCTTCTGGAAATGTACATTCAGATAAACTCATGTTTTATTCTAAGCTTTCATCATCTCAATCAAAAATCAAATTCTAGATGTTCTGTGGGAAGCATGAGTAAATGTTGCAGTGTATAAAATCTATCTTCAAAATGCAATTCCAGCTGGCCACACCCCCAAAACTGTTTATAGATTGAACTCTCATAACTTGGAACACATAAATAATGCCACTCACAGTGGTTTGCTTTCAGGCTAGTCTTCGAATCCACTTAACTCAAAATGTAATTGAAAAGTTTATTCTAATCTCCATATGTAACTACTTTTTATGGGAAAATCCATCAATATCTTTCTCACTGAAGCACTATGTCAAACTCATTATTATTTTACTTTTTGAGTCTTTTAAACTTTTGAAAAGAGGCTGCAAACACTCTACTTGGTGTGGTAGAGTAGATTCTTTTTCAGCAAATACTCTCTACTTAACGTGTCCCCATCCATGGGAAGAGTATACTTCCTTATTCTATTGATGTTAGTTGTTGGATCTCCTTAGGAAGCGTGCACTCTCCTCCCTACTTGACTCAGGGCTTGCCCTTCTGACTTGCTTTGGTAAGTGCATGGGCTCCATGCAGGACCTTTAAAGGTGCTTACCATCCTCAATATTTGCCATTGTCTTGGGAGACCACACATACACCCTGAGCAGATCCTACCCTTCCATTCTTGGCCCCAGAATGAAATATGTAGAGCAAAGGCACCCAGGAACCCATAGATGTAGGAGTAAGAAATACATTATTAATGTAGTTTGTCACTGGTCTTTTGTGACTGTTAGGAAGAATTACTAAAACACATAGAACCACTTACAAACCTATGTGGGATGCCTCAAAATGACTACAAGTTTGAAAAAAAAATATACAAGATCTGTGCGGAAGTTAAGGGCATACAATTTTGCATGTAAAAGGAACGATCCTCAAAATTTTATTACTTAAATTGGTCCCCATTCTTTAAAAAAGAAGGTATGGAATTAAAAATCAAAGCAACAATCCATTTTTGAAAATATGTCTTTCTTCCCCATTTCCTTGCTATAACTGGTTCTACCACAAATGACCAAGGGGATGATGAACAATGAAAGAAAATGAATGATGGTCATTTTAAAACATTAACCAATGAGAATAAAATTAATGAAAGAAATAATGGTATATTGGTGTAGTAAAGAAACAGGGGCTCTGAAAACAAAAAGATGGAAAGTAACCAGTAGTCAAGAAATAGAAGAAAAAATGGTGACATGAAGTTTAGATGATAGAAATTGGGCAAAAACAATGAAGGAAATATTATAAAATTATGAAGGCACATGCAATATTACTTCCAGGAAAGCAAGAAAAATATTACAACTCAAAGTTTTATGCCAAATGACTCTGAAGAAGAGAGAAAGCCCTTTAAGTAAGCTTAAGAAGGGTTTACCATCATCAGAGGGGAACATCCTTGCTCACCGCTGGAAAGTTTTTTACAATGAGGTTAGAGAGAAAAGGTATATTGGGGTATCTCTGATAGCATATAAGAAATATCCAGAAAAACAAGGTGTCTAGGTCTTAGACTCATTATTTGTGTCATACTACTTTTCTAGGAACGATTTTGCTCCAAATCACACTGTGACTACTAAGAAAGAGTTGGTATTTTATTTCCATGAGCAAGTCATCTATTTCATTGGTTGCTAAGAAGGCATCAACAATCAATAACAAGCACCAACAGTTAGTGCATTTAAAGGCATACTGATGAGCTAAGAACATTCATTTTTAAAACTTGATGCTGATAGTTATTCAGATGTTCTAGAATTGAAAGCCAAACAAGTATAAAAACAGAACATTCCTAAGAGATTTGTGGGGAAATGTGACTGTCCTATACTTTTACTAATTTTGACATGATGCATCACAAATTTCCCCAGGTAACTTGTCTAAATCTTTGTTTTTGCCAGGAAATAATACATGGATTTTTATTTATCAGACAAAATCTTCTCAAGAGAAATAATGTAAAAACAAATTCCATTTGATTGTTGCTTTTTTTTATGACAAACTAGAATTTGCTTCACGTTTCAGGTATTCTTTCAAATAAAAATTCACACTTCAGGCATTCCCTAGCTCTTCCCCAAATTTATGTATTTTAGACTAGAATTAACAAAATGAGAAACACATTCAATTTGCATAGGTGAATGTACAGAAATTTGGAATGTTCTACTCTTTCTACATGAAGTAAAAATTAATTGTGTATAATTGTAAATAAATGCCTATGTTTTAACGTTTCTGAAAAACACATAAGTAGTAGAAATAACTTAATCTAGATATAGAATTATTTTTTTCAGTTATTATGATAATGTATAGAGATAAATTGAGTGAATTGTAGTTATGGTACTTCAATGGTCAGATATCATTGTATTTCCCTGAATGATTTTCTCATCTGTATGTCAAAAGGCCAGAAATTGTAACATTTATAATAATTAATTAAGGTTTTCCTCAAAACTTACTATTGTTGCTGAATTTTTTTCTGTTAAATGTCTGATTTTCAAAAAGTTCCATTGAGGTATAATTGACATAAGACAAAACAACATATTTAAATCTGAAAGTTGATGAGTTTTGACATATGTATGCACCCCTAATGCTATCACCACAAATTATAAAAATGAACATGTGCAAAACCTGCAAAGTTTACTTGTATCACTTTTTAATCAAGAACCTCTACTCATTCCCCAGAGAAACACTGCTTTGCCTATTGTAACTACAAATTAGTTTGCATTTTCTAGAATATTATATAAACAGAATATAGTTCTCACTTAGTATCTGCAGGCAATTAGCTTCAGAACTCCCAAAGGTACTAACATCCATAAATACTCAAATCTCTTTTTTTTTTTTT
>PVKP010045146.1:0-16304 GCA_004027715.1 Plecturocebus donacophilus | reverse complement strand
TGGGCTCTGAGCAGCGGCTTCCCTGTGCTGGCCCGGCCGCGCCTCACACAGCACCCTCCTCTGCACAGGTCCAGCCTCAGCCCACGGCAGCGCCCAGGCCCCGGGGCCGCCTCCCCCACTGGCTGCACCGGCTCCAGGAGGCCCCGACGAAGGTGCGTGACCCGGGAGGGGAGGGGCCGGGGTCTGGGGAGCCGCTGGGGGCCCAGGCCCTGGACCGCCCGACCCATCCGCTCCTCCCCTGCAGGAGTCCCCTGGCTGCCTCGAGGCCTCTGTCACCTTCAACCTCTTCCGCCTCCTCACGCGGGACCTGCATTATGTCACCAGCGACCCGTGACGGAGAACCTCGACCCACCCCGGGTCCACCTGACACCCCACACCTTATTTATTTATGCACTGAGCCCTACTCCTTCCTTATATTATTTCCTCTCACCCTTTATTTATGAAGCTGCAGCCCTGACTGAGACCTAGGATTGAGTTTATTGTTTTACTTTTATACATTATGCATCAATAAACAACAAGGAATTGGAACCCTCTGTGATAGGTGAATCCTTGAGTGTGTGTGTGATTGTGGGTCTGTAATTGGGTGAGGGTGTCTGTGTGATGCAGGCAAAATTTGTGACTGGCTGTGTATATTTGTGTGTGCCTGACTTCTGTGACCGTGTATTTGTATGCACGAGTGTCTGCCTGAACTTGAGTCTAACCGAAGGTACGTAACTGTGAGTGTTCATGCCCACATGTGTGCAAGTGTGTGCTCGTACTGCTGGGCACGGTGGCTCACGCCTGTGATCCCAGCACTTCGAGAGGCCAAGACAGGCAGATCACTTGAGGTCAGGAGTTCGAGACCAGCCTAGCCAACATGGTGAAACTCCATGTTTCACCATGAAAAGGAAAGGAAAGGAAGAAGGAAAGGAAAGAAAAGGAAAGAAAGAAAAGGAGAGGAAGAAAGAAAGGAAAGCGAAGGGAAGGGAAGGAAGAAAGAGGGAGGGAAAAGGAAAAGAAAAAGAGAAGCTCTCAGGATGCTACAGCCTCGAACCTAACCACAATGCTGCGAGAAGCTCGGACATACAGAGAGGCCACAGATACGTACTCCATCGGATAATCCCAGCACAGCTTTTGAATTATCCCAGCTCAGGAACCAGACATGCGAGTGAAGAAGCACTTAGATAATTCTAGGTCCCAGCTGGAGCAGAGACCATCACTGCTGGGCCCTGATTAAGTTCCTGACCCACAGAAACTGTGAGCATAATAATATTTGTTTTATGCCTCTGAGTTTGGTTATAAGGCAATATTGGGACAGTGAGACAGCCACCAGTCCATCACAATTCACCGTGAGGTGTGTCGTGAGAAACTTATTACCAAAAGTAACCCATCAAAGTTTATTTTTTGGGTTGGGGAGAGGGGAACAGGGTCTGGCTCTGGCGCCCGGGCTGCACAGTGGCGCGATCTGCGATCTGTCGCAGATAACTGCAACCCCCACCCCCCACTTTCAAACCGTCCTTCCAGCTCAGCTTTCCCAGCAGCTGGGACTACAGGTGTGTGCCTCCACGCCCGCCTAATTTTTGTATTTTTTTGTAGAAATGGGGTTTCGCCATGTTGCCCAGACTGGTGTCGAACTCCTGGACTCAAGCGATCCTCCTGCCTCGGCCTCCCAAAGTGCTAGGACTACAGGCGTGAGCCACCGCGCCGGCCCCACCAAAGTTTCTGAATGGTTGCCTTTTTGTCACATGATAGGGGTTTCAGAATGGAATTCCATTCTATAATTCTACGACTCTCACTTCTTTGCATTCTTTGTTGTGTGTGTTTGATGGTTTGTGACGGTCTCGCTCTGTCACCCAGGCTGGAATGCAATGTCCAGATCTCAGCTCACTGCAACCTTCGCCTCCTGGGTTCAAGCGATTTTCCTGCCTCAGCCTCCTGAGTAGCTGGGACTACGGGTGCGTGCCATCACTCCCAGCTAATTTTCGTCTTTTTAGTAGAGATGGGTTTCGCCATGTTGGCCAGGCTGGTCTCGAACTCCTGGCCTCAAGTGATCCTCCCACCTCAGCCTCCCAAAGTGCTGGAATTACCGACATGACCCACCACACCCGGCCTCCTTTACATTCTTATTTCCTTAATTAGGAATCAGAGGGCTGGAGAACAGCCATACACAAAAAAATTACACACAACCCACAGGCGAAAGCTGAAGCACTCCTCTTGATAACCAAAAACAAGTTAAATGTGGCCGGGTGCGGTGACTCACACCTGTAATCCCAGCACCGTAGGAGGCCTAGGTGGGAGGATTGCTTGAGCGCAGGAGTTAGAGACCAGCCCAGGCAACACAGCGACCTTGTCTCAACAAAAATAATTAAAAATTAGGTAGGTGCGGTGGCATGCGCCTGTAGCCCCAGTCCCAGGAGGATGGCTCCAGTAGAGGAGGTTGAGGCTGCAGTGAGCCACAATCGTGCCACTGCACTCTAGTCTGGGCGACAAAGTAAGACTGTTACAAAAAATAAAATTTTTTTTAAAAATCAATATTGAAATTTTTAACAACAAAAAAAGTGAATGTAAAAAAACTTATTTGTAAATTAAAAAGAATTTTACACACAACGTCACAGCCATTCCCTCTATATCATAGAGTCTATGACTAGCAGAACCTCAGTTCAGGTAGGGGGCAGCATAGTGCCCAGACCGGGACATTAATTTCTGTCCCTTTTGCCTGATAATCTGCTTTCCCAGTCTCCCTCAGAGCTCAGAGTGGACATGCAACTAAGGGCTTCTTCTTCTTCTTCTTTTTAATGGAATCTCTCTCTGTTGCCCAGGCTGGAGTGCAGTGGCGGGATCTCGGCTCACCTCAATCTCCGCCTCCTGGGCCGCCTCCTGGGTTCAAGCGATTCTCGTGCCTCAGCCTACAGAGTAGCTAAAATTACAGGTGCTGGGATTACAGACGCGAGCCACCACAGGGCTTCTTAAATAAATTAATTTATGCCAGGTGCAGTGGCTCTCTCCTGTAATCCTAGCACTTTGGGAGGCTAAGGCGGGTGGATCATGAGGTCAGGAGATGGAGACTATCCTGGCTAGCACAGTGAAACCCCGTCTCTACAAAAAATACAAAAAATTAGCCGGGCATGGTGGCCTGCGCCTGTAGTCCCAGCTACTTGGAAGGCTGAGGCAGGAGAATCGCTTGAATCAGGGAAGCAGAAGTTGCGGTGAGCCGAGATCGTGCTGTTGGGCTCCAGCCTGGGCGACAGAGCAAGACTCCATCTCAAAAAGTAACAGAGCCTGGCAAAAGGTGAGCCCCATACATGTGTTTGCTGCTGTTACTCTTATTATTTTAACATGTTTTTCTTTCTCGATGCAAAGAGAACTCTTTCCCCCTGGCTCCCTTCCTTCCCGCTTAGTTCATTGGTGTCAAGATGTGAGACCCAGAGCTATGGCAGCCGTTTTGTGACAAGAAGGCAACAAGTTGAGGGTGTGAAGCTATCATTCTGAGGAAGGTAGAACAAAAGAGTAGAAGACGGGGTCCTTGCTGATATTAACAAGCCTTTGCACCAAACCCCAGAATCCCCTAACTCCAGACTTACTCTCAGATGACATCACTGAACGCCTTTATTGCTTAATTCATGTTAATTGAATTTTTCTGTTTCTTGTGGCCAAATGTATCCCCACAAATTCATCTCTGCATGGCCAGCACTGAACCCAGAGAAGGTGGTCAATTAATATTTCATAAAAATTTTAATCATATAGGACATGTCTCAGCCCAGGCATATGAGCCTTTTCAATTATGAATGTTGCAATGGGGGAAAAAAAAAAAAAAAAACAAGGTTGCAAATCTCTCTTGGAGATGCCAAGGCTTCAGAGAAGAGATTTTGAATTGGATATATTTTGGTTTTGCCTGACCAGCATCTATTACTCCTGGTAACAGCCCCTCAATTTTCCTTTAGAAATGACCTCCTCTCCCACTCCCTCATTTGGCGGGACACATGACTCCAGTTTGATCGATTAGAGCAAGCGCTCCCTCGTCCTCTCTTGTGATGGCCTTTGCTTAAGCGGTTCCCTCTGCTCAGGACAGTTCCCATCACTCGCCCCCTACCACACCTTCACCTGGCTCATTTCTACAATATCATCTTTGCCTCCAAAACTTCTGTATACTACACCAGGGTTTCTATTGCTTTTATTTTTTTTACTTATTTATTTTATTTATTTATTTTGAGACAGAATCTTGCTCTGTCACCCAGGCTGGAGTGCAGTGGCACAATCTGGGCTCACTGCAACCTCCACCTCCGGGTTCAAGTGATTCTCTTGCCTCCTGCCTCAGCCTCCTGAGTAGTAGCTGGGATTACAGGTGCCTGGGTAATTTTTTGTATTTGTAGTAGAGATGGGGTTTCACCATGTTAGCCAGGATGGTCTCGATCTCCTGACCTCGTGATCTGCCCGCCTCTGCCTCCCAAAGTGCTGGGATTACAGGCATGAGCCATCACACCCAGCCTGTTTTGCTTTGTTTTGTTTTTGAGACAGAGTCTTGTTCTGTTGCCCAGGCTGGAGTGCAGTGGTGCAATCTCGGCTCACTGCCATCTCTGCCTCCCAGGTTCAAGCAATTCTCCTGCCTCAGCCTCCAGAGTCGGTGGGACTACAGGTGTCCGCCACCATGTGCAGCTAATTTTTGTACTTTTAGTAGAGAATGGGTTTCCCCATGTTGGCCAGGCTGGTCTCAAACTCCCGACCTCAGGTGATCCGCCCACCTCCGCCTCCCAAAGTGCTGGGATTACAGGCATAAGTCACCACGCTCGGGCTCTGTTGCTTTTATATGCTCAACAGGCTTTCTATTTTTTTTTTGTTTCTTTTTTGAGCATATAACAGCAACAAGACAGGAAAATCACTTGAACCCAGGAGGCAGAGGTTGCGGTGAGCCGAGATCATGACACTGCACTCCAGCCTGGGCAATAAGAGCAAAATTCTGTCTCAAAAAAGAAAAGAGTGTAGGCATCATGGAGCAGGCATCTATTTTGTTCACTGCAATAGGCCCTACATAGGACCAGATACATAATACAGGCTCAATAAGGCTTTATCAAGTGAATGAGAGACAGTATTCCCGATGGTTCCGTGTGCAGGTTGGAGGCAGAGCTTTCCATCATGGCTCTGCTGTTAACTGGCTTTGTGATCTTGGGCATGCTCCTTAATGTCTCTGAGCTTCAGTTTTCTCATCTTGAGAATTGTGTGCACACACTGCATATATCTGTGCAGGCTTTAAATGCAATCATGCTTATTATCAGAGTAACTCTATTTCCTGACCATTATGTGCCATGCACTGGGTTGCATTTTTTTTTTTTTTTTTTTTGGAGTGCAATGGCACAATCTTGGCCCCTTCTGCCTCCCAGGTTCAAGCAATTCTCCTGCCTCAGCCTCCTGAGTAGCTGGGACTACAGGTGTGTACTACCACACCCAGTTAATTTTTGTATTTTCAGTAGAGACAGGGTTTTATCATGTTGGTCAGGCTGGTTTCGAACTCCTGACCTCGTGATCTGCCGGCCTCGGCCTCCCAAAGTGCTGGGATTACAGGTGTGAGCCGCTGCACCTGATGGGTTGCATGCTCTTTATCCATGCACCAGGGAGGGTTTGGGAGCACTGCCGTGGCATGAGAGTGGCTGGGCCCCTGGGTGAGGAAGCCTCCTGGCCTGTGATTCTCTGGTGCCTCTGTCCTAGCTGCCTCCCACCCTGTCTGCCTATATCCATCCCCCTCCCTCCTGCTCCGTTTCTATTTCTGTCTTTCCCTCCTCCTCCCCTGGCCTCAGGGGGCCCCTGGCTGGCAAGAAGCCTTCCTCCTTCTTCCCCGGGATCAGGAAGGCGTTGTCACTGCAGGGCCCCTGCAAGGGCTGGGATGTCTGTCCCTCTCCTCCCCCCAGGCAGCTTTCCTTCCCCAGCCACAGCCCTCAGCCTCACCTGAGAAATTATCTTCCCACGCCATCCTCCATGCCCTCAGCCGACTTCTTCACCAGGGTCCCTCAGATTCCAGGCAGAGCCACACAAGAGCTCTTACCCTGCGCTCACCAGGCTGGCTGTGGATATCCAAGCTCGGCTAAGGTCATGGGGGCCATTCCCCAGCCTCGGGACAGAGACTCCAGAGGCAGCATAGTATAGGGGTACAATCAAACTTCCAGCTCCGCTATTTATTCACGTGGGGGATGGAGGGACTTGGGCAAGGGACTTCATCTCTCTGTGGTTCAGGTTCTTGTCTGTAAAATGGGACCAAGGATATCTACCCTACCCCACTGAGTTGTAAGGTCTCAGAGGATGGAATGAATATTCAATAACTGCTCAGCAGGAGAGCACTGTACTTAAGACTATTGAAGGAGTTCAGGGAATGTCACCCCGAAATATGGCACCCTGCTTTGCTGATTATCTTAAATTAAAGGCACTTGGAGATCAGCAGATGCTGGAAGAGGCTTTCCTCTGATATCTTCTTATCTGCCTAAAGACCAGACCCACCAAAAAGAACACAATTGCCTTCTGTCCTCTCCCTGACATTTCATTATCTTTAACAGGAAAAAAAGACAGAGAAATGTAACCACATCTGGATGGACTTTTGTTGCAAGAAATTATCTGGCAGGCTCAAATTCCAGAGACATTTACAAGCTAATTTCTGTCTCCTGGATCCATTCATTTTCTCAAAAATCATTTACTACCCCTCAAAATTGCCTACTTTTCCCCATCTCCCCTCTCCCTATGAAGAAAGGCATATAAGCATCTAAACTTCACTGGGTTATTGGGTAATCGCTTTCCTGTGATTTTCCCCAGCACGTTAATCACCTCCGTATGCCTTTTCTCTTGTTAATCTGTCTATTGTCAGCCCATTCCAGTGAAATTTCAGAGGGTGGAGGAGGAGCTGCCTTTTCACCTCTGCAGTCCAGCTTCAGAAGTGGGTCTGCCTGCCTTTTTAAATCCCAGTTTTGCCATCTTGGGCCAGTTATTTCACTTTTCTGGGCTGAAATTCCCTCATCTGGAAAACAGGATAATAATACCAATGTCCAAGGGTTGCCGTGAGAATTAAATGACTTAAGTGCTTTGTACATAGCAAGTATTCACTAAGTGTTAGCTATTATGATCATTTTATTTTTGTGATTATTCCCCACCTCTAAGTCTCTCAGAGGATAGAAGCCTGTCTGCCAGTCTCCCCCGGCCCGTTAGTCATCTTCCTTCAGTCTCACTCCGAGAACTTACACTGCAATCTAGGTCACCCTCCCCCCGCACACACACCACACACACACACACCACACACACACACACACACCACACACACACACCACACACACACACACACACACACACACACACACAGGTCAGCAGGGCCTCAGACACAGAAAAAAGTTTAATTCTGTTGCGGCGGAGGGTCCCGGCTCCGGTAGGGGAATTTGGTTTTGGATTTTGTTCACGTGGGGATTTATTTGGGAGAGTCTGGTCCTTCCAGTGGGACCTGCCCGGGAGAATGAGTAAAGAGAAGAAATGAGGAGAGACAGGGAGACTGGACAACCAGGGAGGGCCGAGGGAGAAGAGACGACGGGACAGAGAAAGGAGAGGCAAATAGGGAAGGGCAGGCGCGACAGACAGACGACAAGAGGGCCGGATAGAGACAAACGAGGGAAACAGAGAAAGGGGACCCCAAGCCAGACCCGACGGGACCAGGGATGTGAGAAGAGTAGGGGTGGAGGGCTTTGGGGGCCGCCGCGGGACAGAATAGGATCTAGTCCAGCCAGATACAAGAAATGGGCCCCTTGCCCCGGCCCCGGGTGCCGGGCTGGGGGAGGGGGCTCGTGTCTCAGTGCTGCAGTGTCGGGGGGCCCTGCCCCTCCCCGCGCTTCGCTGTGTAAGGCACCGGCTCCAGCGAGGTCCGCGAGCGCGCGAGGGGAGGGGTAGGAGGGGGTCGAGGAGTCCGTGGGAAAGGGGAGGCCGGAAGCCAATCCCCGAATCCCGCCCTGGGCACGGGGGCGTGGCCTCGAGTCGCAGCCCGACCGCCCCGCCCACTCCCGGGAGCAAGGGCGCGTCTCCACTTCGGTCCGACGTTTTGGCGCGGCGCTTTCTCCCAGTCCCGCCCCAGCGTCCGTGCGGCTGGGCCTTTGGTCTGCGGCACCCAGGCGTCCCGGCGCCCGCCCGCCGCTCACACGGTACTCTCCAGCATCCACTCGGTGCTGGTGAAGGCCAGGCGCGCCCTGGCGGAGCCCAGCCCCAGGTCTCCATCCTCCCCGGCCGCGCCCCCTCCAGCCCCGTCCAGGTGCGGCGTGGACCGGTGGCGTTTTGTCCGCCGGGCGCGGCGCGGGTAACTGTGGCTCTGGAATAGCGCCCCGTAGTCCCCGTCGAACGAATAGCGCTGCTGTGGCCTCGGCCGGGCCGCGGCCCCCCCAGGAACCAGAGCTAGAGTAGGGGGCGCCGAGGTTGGCGGCCCCAGGGCGCTGGATCGGCTCCTCCGCGGGCCCACCGCGGCCCGAGACTCCTCCCCGGAAGTTTCCTCGGATGGCAGCAGGCACAGCGAGGTGGCCGAGCCGCCCAGAGAACGTCCAAGGACTGCCTCCATCTCCGCAGATGCCGCCTCGGCAGCCATAGCCTTGGACTCGACGGCGACAGTGGGTGCGGCCGGGGACTCCACCTCGCGCAGCGCCTCGTAGCAGTCCTGGGCCGGCAGGGCAGGGGCCTGCGGCGCGCTTGCGCCGTTGGTCTGCGAGCACACGTGGCTGACCCGCGGGGGCGACCTGGAGCCCTTGACGCGGCGGCTCTCCCCGTCGCCGTACACCTTGTAGCGAATCATGAGCAGAACGATGAAGACGAGGACCGAGGCCACGATGACGCCACCAATGGCGATGATCATGGTGCCGCCCAAGAAATGGGCCCTCAGTGGGCGGCAGGGTGCCGGATCCCCAGCCGTGGTGAACTGCACGCAGCCCACCACTCGTGTGGCCGGCAGCGCGGTGGCCCCGTCGTCGTAGACCGCCAGCACGCACAAGTCGTAGGCGCGACCCGCAGCCAGGTCATTCACCAAGAAGGTCTGACTGGTGGATGGGATCATCCTGCAGGAGGGGGCGGGGTCAGGACGGGATTAGTCCCAGCCCCTAACCACGCCCCTTCGCTTTATGCCCCGCCCATGGTGAGCAGTGGGGACTAAACCCTCCTACCAAAGACTCACTACTGAGACAAAAGCAGCAATTCAAGCCCCGCCTTTATCAACATATTCCCACCCTTTCAGGACCCCTTATCTGTATGCCCCGCTCTCAGACCCACCTCCCGGCTGTGTCCCATCACCCACTGGGACAATATATCTGCCATTCATGTTGCCTCCTCTTCATATCCTGGCCTCTGCAGTGGGGGATATGGTTTTTAAGCCCTGCCCTCAAGGGACATGGCCCCTAGCTCTGTCTCACTCCTGCTAGGACAACTGCTACTCAAGGTCCTTCATCTAGGCATTTCTACCCCAAAACTGGGCCAATGCTACTGGCCACCTCCCCTTTTCTGCATCTCCATCCTCAGGTGGACACTAAGGTCAACTCACAGTGTCTGTCATATTCCTACTGGAACAATGGATGCTCTTCTAGTTCCTCTTGAATACATATTTGTGCCTTTCAGGGAAAACCATGATGCAGGTCACTCCCCCTCATCTGCATGCAGCACCTTTAGGTAAAACATAGCTTTGGCCAGGCACGGTGGCTCACACCTGTAATCCCAGCACTTTGGGAGGCCAAGGCAGGTGGATCACCTGAGGTTAGGAGTTCGAGACCAGCCTGGCCAACATAGTAAAACCCCCATCTCTACTAAACATACAAAAATTAGCTGGGCATGGTGGTGCATGCCTGTAATCCCAGCTACTTGACAGACTGAGGCAGGAGAATCGCTTAAACCTGGGAGGTAAAGGTTGCAGTGAGCTGAGACTGTGCCATTGCACTTCACCCAGGGTGACAAGAGCAAAACTCAGTTTCAAACAAAAAAAATCCAGCTTTGTCTATGTCCTGGCACAGTTTCCAAGTCCCTTGACTACATGTTCCCCACATTGCTACAGGCCATTCCCCAACCAATTGAACTGTGGCTTCCAGGCACACCCCACAACGGCCCATTAGGAATGGTTCCCCTACTGTGTGTAGACCACATCCAGGCTGCAGGCCCTGCTCCTTGTCCAGATGTTAAAGGCAACCACCTCATATGTTCCTGTGTCACCAAAAGTCACCAAATCACACTACCAGAAGTTTCTTCCCTAAAGGGGTCAAATGTATCCAAGCACACATCATACTCCTTTCTTGCTACAGGCCTCTCCCCTCAAATGAGGGCTAGTGTAGAAAAGTGGTTAAGATGACAAAGTCTGGCGGCCGGACTGCCTGGGTTTGAGTCTCTCCTCTGCCATTTGCTAGGTCTGTGACCTTAGGCAAGTTTCTCTATTGTTTCATTTCAATCGTTTTGTTTTGTTTGACGCAGAATCTCGCTGTATCACCCAGGCTGGAGTGAAGTGAGGCGATCTTGGCTCACTGCAACCTCTGCCTCCCAGGTTCAAGCGATTCTCCTGCCTCGGTCTCCCAAGTAACTGGAGTTACAAGCACCCACTACCACGCCTGCCTAATTTTTGTATTTTTAATAGTGGTGGGGTTTCACCATGTTGGTCCAGGCTGGTCTCAAACTCCTGACCTCAGGTGATCCATCCACCTTGACCTCCCAAAGTGCTGGGATTACAGGCATAAACCACCATGCCCAGAGACCTTCCCCAAGTTTCTTAACCTCCCTGCGCCTCCTTTTCTTCAAATGGAGATGATAAGAATTCCTACATCTTAGAGATGGTGTGAGGAATGAATGCGTTAACATAGCCAGCGCCTGGCACTTAATGATATCACCATTAGTTTTCGTCCCGCCCCGTGTTGGCCAGTAACCCTTGCTGTGGCTCACACTGTCCAGCCCACTGCATTCCTCCTATCTCTAAGACCCACCCCTCTGGAGGACCATTCCCACTAGGCCCTGGCCCTCTTCTGTTGAGCACATCCCTTCCACACTGTGGGCCACGTTCAGCCTCAGCTAAACCCAGACTGCCTGGTCCACATTGATTTGCATGGCCGGATGCAACCTCACCAGCTCTCTTCTCCTGCAAAGGCTTTTAGTGGGTTCCTGGAGACAAGGACCACCCCTTCCACTTCTCGGGACCATACAGAACAAGCTCCACCCCCTCTGACAGGCCACACCCCCACCTCAATAGGCCTCCTTCTCTCTCTGAGACTTCCCCTTCCCCTCCAGCAGGGCCACCTTCTGGCCCTGAAGCTCCGCCTCTGTCATCCCACCTCCGGGAGGTTTCCCCACTACCAAGAGCCACCCTCCAACCAAAAGACTTCCAGTCAGGGCCCCTCCCCTTCATAAAGGTCCACCCACTTCTCCAACTCCACTCTACCCACCCCTGCCTGCCATTTCAGAGACCATTGCCACCCACCCCAGCCACCCTCGGCCGCCTGGCTTTAAGCCTTCCTCTTCCTCTCCTCATCTCTGCTCTCCAGAGCCCTGGATTCCACTTGCTCCTTCCCCTAAATAACCAGTTGCTAGGGGCTTCCCCTACCCCTTTTCAAGGACAGACGCTGACTCCTTAAGAAAGCTTGAATCCCTGGGTCTCTAATTGGCTGCAAAACCCAAGCAAGCAGCTAAGCAGGCTTCTGGTTGGCTGTCACCTCCGCCCGTGACAGCGTGAGGAAGTTAACCCCTGCAGCACCATAGCATACGAATCTGCAATGGGGGGTGGAGAACTGGAACTGGGGCCCTATAGGGAAGAGGAGAGTCCCAAGGTCTGTTGCCCAGCTGGGGACAGGGGGCCATCCACATCTGCATCCATGCAGGGTCTGGGGGCTTGTGAATTTCCCCCACCCCACCACGTGGTGGGCATGGGTCAGAGCAAAGGAAAGAGAGGGACAGAGAAGTGGAGAGTCACAGAAGCTAAGAATTATTTACAGAAATATATTATCCATGTGTCCTCCCAGCAGTGAGTGCTCAACAAATGTGTGTCAGTGTAAAAAAGGACAGCTTTGCTACTTTCTGTGTGACCTTGGGCAAGTGACATCCCCCACTGAACCTCAGTTTTTCGGTCTGTGAAATGGAGAGGGGGGTCATCCCGCCTTCATAGCAGAGTTGGGAAGATGGAATGAAGTGGCAAGCTCAGAAGCTCCTTGTGAAGGTTTTTGTTTTGTTCACTTGTTTGTCCCAGTGTTTGTAAGGCTGGGCCGGGACCTAGTCTAGCTCAGTAGGCCCAGGACCCAGCACAAGATGGGCACACAGTAGGCATCTACTCAGTGTGTGGTGACCAGAATCAAAAAGAGAGGGAAATGAGGAAGATAGAGACAAAGGAAAGGAGAGGCTTTTTTTTTTTTTTTGAGAGGGAGTCTATCTCTCTTGCCCAGGCTGGACTCCAATGGTGCGATCTCCACTCACTGCAGCCCCTGCCTCCCAGGTTGAAGCAATTCTCCTGCCTCAGCCTCCCAAGTAGCTGGGATTACAAGTGCATGCCACCACGCCCGGCTAATTTTTGTATTTTTAGTAGAGACAGGGTTTTGCCATGTTGGCCAGGCTGGCCTTGAACTCCTGATCTCAAGTGATCTGCCAACCTCGGTCTCCCAAAGTGCTGGGATTACAGGCATGAGACACTGCACCTGGCCAAGAGGCATTTTTTCATTCAACCAACCCTGGGAAAGCACCTACTATGTGCCAAGCCCCTGGCCAAGAGAACACTGGAAAGGTGGAGATGGAGGCCAAGGGGCAGGTTTCTCAGCTCTGACTGCCAGCAGCTGGGGCTCCCCACAGGTAGGGAAATCGCTCCAGCCCCTCTGGCATCTCCAAATGAAGCCAAGCACAGGACTGAAGCATTCAGTAGGTGCTCTACAATGTGCATGAGGGAGGCAGAGATAGAAGGAGAGACGTCCATGTGCCAAACAACCATTTATCAAGTGCCCACTGTGTGCCGGTTCTGTGGCAGAGAGCCATACTAAAAAACTACCAAGCTGCACCAGGCGCAGCAGCTCACACCTGTAATCCCAGCACTTTGGGAGGCCAAGGCAGGAGGATCACTCTAGCCCAGGAGTTCCAGATCTGGCTGGTCAGTATACCAAGACCTCATCTCTATTAACAATTTTTAAAAATTAGCCTGGTGTGGTGGTACAAGCCTATAGTCCCAGCTACTCTGAGGAGGCGGGAGGACTGCTTGGATCCCAAAAGTTTGAGGTTGCAGTGAGCTATGATCAAATCACTGCACTCCAGCCTGGGGTGACAGAGCAGACCCTGCCTCAAAAAAAAAAAAACTGAGACAGAGAGACATGGCAAGGCCAAGGACACCACCTAGTATGGAGTCCCATGAACTATGAGCTCCCTGAGGGCAGAGACTGGGCCTCTTGGTTTCCCTGTGTCCCCAGCGCCCAGCTCAGGAGTTTGCACAAAGCAGGGGCTCTATGCATAATGAGGGCAGAGACGGTAGAGACAGAGAGGTGAAAGCAAGAGAATAAGGAGGCGATGGGAGAGAGTAACGCTTTTCTTAAAATGTCTGTGACACCATACTGCCTGTCCACACCAGAGCAATGGCTTCAAACCCAAGGAAGGATGGAAATAACATATTTTTCTCATATTTTTTGTTTTCTGTTTCTGTAATGTACCCAAAGTGTTGGTACAGTAGTACTGGTATATAATTTATAAGTGTCACTGTAGGTTGGGCGGGGTGGCTCATGCCTGTAATCCCAGCACTTTAGGAGGCCAAGGCAGGCAGATCACTTGAGGTCAGGAGTTTGAGACCAGCCTGGCCAACATGATGAAATCCCATCTCTATTAAAAATACAAAAATTAGTTGGGCATGTTGGTGGACACCTGTAATCCCAGCTACGTGGGAGGCTGAGGCAGGAGAATCGCTTGCACCTGGTAGTCAGAGGGTTGCAGTGAGCCGAGATCAATGCCACTGCACTCCAGCCTGGGTGATAGAGTGAGGCTCCGTCTCAAAAAAAAAAAAAAAAAAAGTCACTGTAAATGTGTGTGTGTATTTCACACTCCAAAATGTTTAACTGAAGAAGTGCCCAATCAGATTGCTCTGGGGAGCAGTGATATTGACTATGAGCCCCATGAGAGTAGGGTTCATGCTGGGCTGGGGATTGTTAGGGCTCCAGTGCCTAGCCCTGGCCTGGCTCATGTAGGTGCTCAGCGAATATTTTCTATAAGCATGAAAAACAGAGACAGTGAGAAATAGAGGAGAGAGGAGAGAGGGCAAAGGAGGGCGGGGACAACTCTCACAGCCATCTAAAACCCTGGCTGAGCAAGAAGGCCAAGGGAATGGGCAGGTAGGAGGGAGGGTCCCCCTGGGCTTGGAAGGAGGCCCTAGGACGGCAGCACCCGCACCCACCTGTAGACGAGGGAATCATCCACGGAGCTGTTGTACTGAACCTGGTACATGCGGATTCCGGGAACTGGCCTCTGGGCTGGCCAGCGGATAAGCACAGAGTTCGAGGTGAGCTCGGCTGCCACGAGCCGACGCTCAGCCGTGGAATCGTTGGCACCCGGTCGGCCAGGCGTGGCGATGTCAGAGGAGCCGGGCTCAGTGAGAGGCGGCGGGGCAGCCGGCGGGGGCGCCATCAGAGGCAGAGGTACCACGCACACCTCCACGGGCGCCGTGGCTTCCCCAGCAGCATTGGAGGCGATGCAAGTGAAGGTGCCGCTGTCCCGCAAGGTGGTGATGGTCACATCCAGCGTCCCATCCCCCCGGACCCGGGTCCGGCTGGAGTTCCCCAGCAGCCGCCCATCAGGCGCCACCCAGTGTACCACCGGCTCAGGGTCCCCCACCGCTCGGCAGCGCAGGCTCACTGCCTGGCCCTCCACCACTAGGGCCCGGCCCCCCGCCTGCCGTGTGATCAGCGGGGGCTCACACAGGAACTCCTCCTCAGGGATGGACCAGAAGTAGCGGTCGGTGAGGTGCTCGGGCGTGGCGCACGTCTCCAGGTCGTCCTCGCGGGTCAGCCGCCGCAGCCAGAGCAGCTCGCAGTTGCAGTGCAGCGGGTTGCCGCCGAAGCTGACGGTCAGCGGCGTAGGCGGCTTGGGCCCAGTGCCCTGCGACCTCAGGAAGAGCCCGTCGGGCGGGAGTTTATGCAGGCGGTTGGAGGTCATGTCCAGGCGGACCAGCTTGTGAAGCTGCACGAAGGTCCCCTCCGCGATGTGGTCGATGAGGTTGTGGTCCAGCGTGAGGGTGTTCAGGTTCACCATCTGGCCCACCGCCTCCCATGGCAGGGCCTCCAGGTTGTTGTAGGACAGGTCCAGGTCCTCCACGGTGGACAGGAAGGCGTCGAAGGCCGCCGACTCCACCCGGCGGATCTGGTTGTTGCCGAGGATCAGGTGGCGCAGGTTGCCCAGGCCACGGAGCTGGTCGCCACGCACCTCCGCCAGGCGGTTGCTGTCCAGGTGCAGGGCGCGGAGCGCGCGCAGGTCGGCAAAGGCACCAGCCGCCACCTGACCGATGGTGTTCCGGGAGAGGGTGAGGTGCACCAGGCTGGTCATGTTGGCGAAGTCTCGGCGGCGCACGGCCGCGATAAAGTTGTCTGTGAGCCGCAGCTCCACCACGCGCCGGTCAATGGCGGGCGGCACAAAGAGCAAGCCGGTCTTAGCACACAGCATGGTCAGTGTGGGCGCCACGTTCTGGCAGATGCAGCGGCCGGGGCAGGGCTGGCCACGAGACGCCCCTGCCCAGAGCAGCAGCAGAAAGGGCAGGGCAGCAGGCGGCGGCGAGAGGAGGGCCGAGGAGAAGGGTCCTGGAGCCATGGTGCAGTGGGAAGGCCGGAGGGATGGGAGGTGAGACCTGCCGGGGAAGGAGCCGGTTACCCAGGCGCGGGGCTTGCCCACAGGGGACGTCCTGCTACAAGTCAGACCTGGATCCCTCCCCTACCACCTACAGCTGGGTTCCACAGGACGGCTAGAGGACCCACTATCAGCTATTAACAATAGATTACAATATTTCCATGCTGGGCACAGTAGCTCACGCCTGTAACCCCAACACTTTGGGAAGCCGAGGCGGCAGATCACCTGAGGTCAGGATTTCAAGACCAGCCTGACCAACATGGTGAAACCCCATCTCTAATAAAAATGCAAAAATTAGCCGGGCATGGTGGTGGGCACCTGTAATCCCACCCACTTGGGAGGCTGAGGCAGGAGAATCACTTGAACCAGGGAGGTGTAGGTTGCAGTGAGCTGAGATCTTGACGTTGCACTCCAGTCTGTGCGACAGGAGCAAGACTCCATCTTAAAAATAAAAATATTTCTATGCTGGTTGATAGATGGCCCCTGCCCTTACCTTGTGTGTCCCACCCTCA
>PVKP010045145.1:0-16308 GCA_004027715.1 Plecturocebus donacophilus | reverse complement strand
ATGCACCCATTACAGGAGCACCCAGACACATAGGGCAAGTTCTTAATGACTTACAAAGAGACTTAGACTCCCACACAATAATAGTGGGAGACTTTAACATTACACTGTCAATATTAGACAGATCAACAAGATAGAAAATTAACAAGGATATCCAGGACTTGAACTCAGACCTGGAACAACTAGACTTAACAAATATTTAGTGAACTCTCCTCCCCAAATCCACAAAACATACATTTTTCTCAGTATCACATTACACCTATTTTAAAAGTGTCCACATAATTGGAAGTAAATCACTCCTCAGCAATTGCATAGCATCTCACAGGTTTAAATCAAATATTGGTTGGCTGCTTGTTATTTTCATCCCCTATTCCTTCCTGTCTCCATTGTTAAGCACAATTATTGGCATAAAAGAGGTTTTTAATACCCATTTTTAGACTGCATTCTAGCCTGGGCAATAAAACCAGAATCCTGTTCTCTCTCCCTCTTTCTCTTCCTCTTTCTCTCTATTTCATTCTTTTTTTTCTTTCTTTTGCTCTTTCTCCTTTTCTCTCTTTTTCTAAAAAAAAAATAAATAAAATATCTCTGACATCTAGCAGTCAATAAATAGGATGTGAAATTTGCTGAATGACTGAATACTCGTGAATTGCCTAAAGATTTAGTGTTAACCTGAAGTTCTGTGTAACAACACAAGAGCCCAGACTGAGTCTAACTGCACATGGTGAGAGAAAAGCAAAAGCATCCTAGAGCAGGCAATGCTGGCTCATGATAGGAGCATTATGTCTTTGACCAGCCATCCACTATTCCTAGAGCCCAGTGCAGCCTCTTGTCAAAGACTTACATTCCCAAAGAGCTAGATGACAGATGAAGACTCAGTTGATACATTTCCTCATAGCTGGGTGATGTTGGGTTGCTTGTTACCATGTGGGATCACGACTCTGTTTCCCTTAGTGAGCTGAGGATTGGGCCCAGGAGGACTACTTAGTTTCTTAATTGAAGTCCATGAGACTTGGTTTGCTGTGTCCTGGTGACAAAGTCTTTTTGAACAAAGTGACTTGGTAATCTCAATTTTCCAGTCCCTAAGGGTAAAGTTAGTTCACCCCCCCCACCCCCCCACCCCCCAAAAAAAACTTTCCAAAATATTGTGACAAGCTGGAGTTCTCTTACCCTTTCATTTTCCTCCTGGAGACTGCCCTTTAAAAACAAGCCATGTTATGCCAAGAGAAGCCATTTGTGTTAACCCAGAGACTTGAGTATCATTAGGTGCTCTGCACTGAAATATGCAAACATCCACAAAGGCCTGCTGAGAATAGATCTAGACCCAAGGTTATTAAGGCATAGAGATGGAAAGCCAAAGGGGTTAAAAAGGAAGAAGAAGAAGAAAAGGAGGAAGAGGAAGAAAGTAGACAAGAAGGAGGAGGAGGAGAAGACAAGAAGGAGGAGGAGGAGAAAACAAGATGAAGGAAGAGAAGAAAAAGGAGGAGGAAGAGGAGAAAAAAGGAGGTAGAGGGGAGGAAGCTGGATGCTGTGGCTCACACCTGTAATCTCAACGCTTCGGGAGGCCTGGGGCTAGGATCCCTTGAAACCAGGAGTTCAAGACCAGCCTGGGCACAGATGCTATCTCTACAAAAAGAGTTTACAAATTAGCTGAATGTGATGTCACGTGTCTGTAGTTCCATCTGTTCAGAAAGCTGAGGTAGGAGGATCACTTGAGCCTAGGAGTTTGAGGCTACAGTGAGCTATGATGGCACAACTGCACTCCAGCCTGAGCGACAGAATGAGATCCTATCTCAAAAATAAGTAAATAATAAAATAAATAATTAGCCAAACTTGGTGGCACATGCCCATAATCCCAGCCATTTGGGAGGCTGAGGCAAGAGGATCTCTTGAGCTCAGGAGTTCAGTGAGCTATGGTTGTGCCACTACATTCCAGCCTGGGCTACAGGACAAGACCCTGTCTCTAAAAAATAAATATAAAGGAAGAAGAGACTGTGGGGCTCCCACCTGAAGTTGACATGGAGGAAGGAGAGAAACTCAATGGGAAAAGTAATGATTTGGCTCCATTCCCTGTACTGCAAGTATGTTCATGATGAGCCACAAATGCTCATCCACGTAGAGCTGAGCCAGCCGGCCCTTCCAAATGCCTTAGGGCCCAGTGATATATGGTGGTGTGTGAGGGTAGTGGTTCCTTTTAAGACAGATCTGAATTCTAACCTTATAGACTTAATTGTACCACCCTGAGCAAGTTTCCTAACTTCTCTTGACCATTTGCCAAATGAAGATAAGAAGTCATCCTCTAACAGATTAGAACAAGAAGTAAAGGAACTTCTCTACAGAGACCATCAACAGGGCCTAGGGCACAGTAGGCACCTCAGCACGCCTTACTTCCTTCCCTATTCCCCTCAGGGCGAAGTTTCAGCTTCTTTGATTTAACATCACTTTCACTTCTGGGCCCAAGCTGTCCCACCTCTGCCCATACCATGTATGATTTCTTCCAGCTCTCAGCAATTCCTAGAGTTGACCACAGCCCTTGCAGCCACTGTGGCCTCAAATAGTTCAGGTTCACTAGGATGCAAAAGAGAGCAAAAAGTATTATCATAGAATGTTTAAGATGGTAACTGTTGTTATGTGTATTAGCACAATTTTAAACAAGTATTACAGAGTCTGTTCAGGGCTGGAAAGATCCTTAGGGATTACCTTTCCCAGGCTTCTGTTTTAGGCATAGAGCACAGAGTTGGAAAAGGATTTTCTCAAGGTCATAAAGCAAGTGAGTAGCAGAGCCAGGACTGAACAGTTTCTCTAAGGTGTCTCTCATGATGTGATCCTATCCTCTCATTAGGAAGTAGGATCTTACTGAGCACAGTGGCTCACGTCTGTAATCCCAACACTTTGGGAGGCCAAGGTGGGTGAATCACTTGAGTTCAGGAGTTTGAGACCAGTGTGGGCAACATGGCAAAACCCTGTTTCTACCAAAAATACAAAAATTCACTAGGTGTGGTGCTGTGCCCCTGTGGTCCCAGCTACTTGAGAAACTGAGGTAGGAGGATCACTGGAGCCCTCACTTAAGGCTGCAGTGAGCCATGATTGTGCCCTTGCACTCCAGCCTAGGTGACAGAACAGGACCCTGTCTCAAAAAAAAAAAAAAGGAGGATCAGCCCAATGTGGTGGCTCATACCTGTAATCTTAACACTTTGGGAGGTCAAGGTGAGAGGATCGCTTAAGCCCAGGAGTTCAAGACTGCCTAGGCAACATAGCAAGACCCCATCTCTACAAAAAATGTAAAAAAAAACAGCTGTGTGTTTGGTGCATTCCTGTAGTCCCAGCTACTTGAGGTGGGAGGATCACTTTAGTTCAACCATGAGCCATGATTGTGCCACTGCAATTCAGCCTGGGCAACTGAGCAAGACCCTATCTTAACCAAAAAAAAAAAAAAGTGAAAGTCACTGGGCACAGTGGCTCCCACCTATAAACCCAGCTACTTAGGGAACTGATGTAGGAGGATCGTTTGAGCCCAAGAGTTCAAGGCTGTAGTGAGCTAACAGCACCACTGCACTCCAGCCTGGGCAGAGGGGCAAGACCCTGTATCTTTAATTAATTAATTAATTACTTTTTATTTTATATATATTGAGAGGGAGTCTCGCTCTGTTGCCCAGGCTGGAGTGCAGTGGCACAATCTCAGCTCACTGCAACCTCCACCTCCAGGGTTCAAGCAATTCTCCTGCCTCAGCCTCCCAAGTAACTGGGATTACAAGCACCCACCACCATGCCCAGCTAATTCCTGTCTCTTAAAAAAAGGTATATTCCTTTTTAGGGCTAAATAATATTCCGTGGTATGAATATACCACATTTTGTTTATCCATTCATACATCAGGGGAGATTTGAGTTGTTTCCACCTTTTGGCTATTGCAAATAATGCTGCTATGAATATGAATATATGCATATCTGTTTGGATTCCTGCATTCAATTCTTTGGGGTATATGCCTAGAAATGGAGCATATGGTAATTCTATGTTTAACTTTTTGAGGAACCACCCTGCTGTTTTCCATAGCAGCTGCACCATCTTACATTATCTGTACTAGCAAGTCACAAGGTTTGAATTTCTCCACATCCTCACCAACACTTGTTATTTTCTGTTTGTTTTGTTTCTAGTTTTTCCTGTTTTGTGGGATTTTTTGATTTTGTTTTTGTTTTTTGTTTTTGAGATGGAGTTTTGCTCTTGACCCCCAGGCTAGAGTGCAATGATGCAATCTCAGCTCACTGCAACATCCGCCTCCTGGGTTCAAGCGATTCTCTTGCCTCAGCCTCCCAAGTAGCTGGGATTACAGGCATGTGCCACCACGCCCAGCTAATTTTTGTATTTTTAGTAGAGACTGGGTTTCACCATGTTGGCCAGGCTGGCCTGGAACTCCTGACCTCAAGTGATCCGCCCACCTCAGCCTCCCAAAGTGCTAGAATTACAGGCATGAGCCACCTGAATGGTTATAATATATATTAATATATGTTAATATATAATGGCCATCTGAATGACTGTAAAGTGATATCTCTTTGTGGTTTTGATTTGCATTTCTCTAATCATTGGTGATGTTGAGCGTCTTTTCATGTGCTTATTGACCATTTGTTTACCTTCAGAGAAATGGCTATTCAAGTTCTTTGCCTTTTTTTTTTTTTTGAGACAGAGTCTTGCTCTGTTGCCCAGGCTGGAGTACAATGGTGCAATCTTGGTTCACTACAACCTCCACCTCCTGGGTTCAAGCAATTCTCATGCCTCAGTTTCCCAAGTAGCTGGGGGGGAGCAGGCATCCACCACCACACCTGGTTAATTTTTGTATTTTTAGTCAAGACAGGGGTTTCACTATGTTGGCCAGGCTGGTCTCAAACTCCTGACCTCAAGTGATCCAACCACCTCGGCCTCCCAAAGTGCTGGGATCACAGACGTGAGCCACCGCACCTGGCCTCTTTGCCCATTTTTTTTTCTTTTTTTGAGAGGGAGTCTGGCTCCGTTGCCAGGCTGGAGTGCAATGGTGCAATTTCAGCACACTGCAACCTCCGCCTCCCTTATTCAATTGATTCTCCTGCCTCAGCCTCCTGAGTAGCTGGGACTACAGGCGCACACCACCATGCCCAGCTAATTTTTGTATTTTCAGTAGAGACAGGGTTTCACCATGTTGGCCAGAATGGTCTCGATCTCCTGACCTTGTGATCTGCCTACCTCAGCCTCCCAAAGTGCTAGGATTACAGGTGTGAGTGCCTACTTTTTAATTGGGTTATTTTGTTGTTGTTATTGTTGAGTTGTAAAGTTCCTTCCAGCTCTGCCACTTTTATCCGTGTGTCCTTTGCCTCACTGCACTAAATTGCAAAAAAACAAATTTTGGCCAGGCACAGTGGCTCACGCTTGTAATCCCAGCACTTTGGGAGGCCGAGGTAGGAAGATCACTTGAGTTCAGAAGTTTGACACCAGCCTGGACTACCCATCTTTACTAAAAATTTTAAAAATTAGCCGGGCATGGTGGTGTGCACCTGTAGTCCCAGCTACTCAGGAGACTGAGGTGGGAGGATTGCTTGAGCCTAACAGATGAAGACTACAGTGAGCTATGGTTGCACCACTGCACTCCAGCCAGCCTGGGTGACAGAGTGAGACCCTGTCTCAACAAACAAACAAAAAATGTTAATAATTCTATGAATTTCTACTTCCAAGGGTTATTGTGAGGGCTGTAAGCTAGCAAGCTGAAATCAACCACTACTGCGTCTGCCCAACAAAAACAACTAGGCCGGGCATGGTGGCTCATGCCTGTAATCCCAGCACTTTGAGAGGCCGAGGCGGGTGGATCACAAGGTCAGGAGATCGAGACCATACTGGCTAATATGGTAAAACCCCGTCTCTACTAAAAATACAAAAAAATTAGCTGGTTGTGGTGGCGAATGCCTGTAGTTCCAGCTACTGGGGAGGCTGAGGCAGAAGAATTGTTTGAACCCAGGAGACAGAGATTGCAGTGAGGCCACTGCACAACAGCCTGGGTTACAGTGTGAGACTCCGTCTTAAAAACAAACAAACAAAAGCTAACATTTACTGAGCATTCATTATGTGCCAGGCATTAGGCAAAGCTCTTGACATGTCTTAACTCATTTAATCAGACTCTATGTATTAATAATGCCTGCATGTAGGAGGTGGGTCATGGTAGGGACTTCCCTTTTTCCTCTGGCTAATCACCCAGTATGTTCAGGAGGAAGCCGCTGGACCTGGGGCCAAGGCAGCCTTTTACCTTGCTGATGCCAGGCCTTATTAGTGCAACCTTCACATATGCCAAATCCACTGAGCTACCCCATTGCTGAAATTAGCATGCACCTCCACCAGGCCTGGCCCAGTGAAGGTCTCTAATACATCCTAACAGGCCTCCAGCCTGTCTCTAAGCCAAGGGACTTCACTCACTCATCCACCTTTCTCATCTTGAATCTGGAAATCACTTCCTTCTACCCTGGGTGGCCCAGCCTTCCCCTGGCCCTGGTTGAACCTGATGCCATTGAAATATCCAGCCAAGCTTGCTGTCTTGGAAAATCCTGGACACTGATTTATCTCCTATCCAATGACTAGAAGAGGAAGCTGGATTTCCAGATGCCCACAGCTGGCGTCAAGCACCAGGCTGGCTCCAGTGATCTCTGTGGGAGCCAGCCTGCCAGCCTGACCAGGCCTGGCCTGGCCTGCCCACACTCCAGACACCTGGAAAGAGACTGAAGCGTTGCTATGCTCTGCCTTTTCCCACCAGCAGGAGAGTGAAAATAGCAGTGATTTAGAATTAATTCTGCAGATGAACATTTTTCAGTTTCCCAAATTTGGCAGTCTCTCTTGCCTTGTTTTTTCCACCTTTATTGCACGCCTTTTCTTCTACTTCTATTGAATAAAGAAGTTGAAGAAGATGCTTGGTTCCCACCTTTCATGCAGAGTATGTGGGTATTGGGTAGAGTCCAGGTTCCTCAGCTGGGCACCTGCTGCCCCATCACTTCTGGCTCATGCCAATCTCTGCAGCCTCAGTTCCCAGCCCTCTCCCACTGACATGCACCCTGAACAGCTATGGATTTTCATGTCTCTGAGTCTTCCCATTTGCTGTTCCCTCCACCTAGAGTATCTCCTGCTCCTGGCTTGCCTAGAAGCTCGAATTTATCCTTTAAAACCTAGCTCAGGGCCAGGTGCAGTGGCTCATACCTAGAATCCCAGGATTTTGGGAGGCTGAGGTGGGCAGATCACCTGAGGTCAGGAGTTTGAAACCAGCCTGGCCAATATTGTGAAACCCTGTCTCACTAAAAAATACAACAAAATTAGCTGGGCATGGTGGCAGGCGCCTGTAATCTCAGCTATTTGGGAGGCTGAGGCAGGAGAATCGCTTGAACCCGGGAGGTGGAGGTTGCAGTGTGCTGAGATTGCACTACTGCACTCCAGCCTGGGAGATAGAGTGAGACTTGGTCTCAAAAAACAAACAAAACCTAGTTCAGGTGGCACCTGAGACAAACTTTCCTAGGTTCCCTGCTCCCAGCCAGACAGACTTAATCATCCCCCTTCCCCTGCTTCTTTTGTGCTGGGACCTTATTTTATTGTGACTCTATCAAACTTTATTAATAAAAAGCGTATTTAGTCTAGTACCTGGCACATAGGAAGTATTCAATAAGCATGAGCTTATTTATCTCTTCTGCAAAGCCGGAAATGGCTTGGGGAGACTATCACAACTTGCTCTTTGAACATAAGAAAATAGAAACCTCTTTCATTTCATTCCATAGCACATCTGGCTTTCAGGTTTGGCCAAGAATACTAAGTTACATTTTTGGCCTTCTCAAGCCAAAATGTTGGAAACGTCTCCCAAACCCTTAAATAAACGTAAAACCCCCATATCTATTATCAGCCTGGAGCTCCCTTCAATTCTCAGGCTTGTAATAACTTGAATCGTGGCTGTTCCCTGCTAGGGAGTAAGCTCCAAAGACAGGGACTATGACCTTCACCTTCATTGCCGTAGGTGCAGCATAGTTCCTAACACACAGAGGTGCTCCATAAACAGTGGAGGGATGGCTGCTGATTGAGATATTGGGTGTGACCCTGCTCTGGCAGGTTTGGGGAGGTTGGAGTTCTCTCCTGTGCAAGAGTCTCTGAAATGGCCTTCCCTGCTCTTAGAAGAACACTGGAGCCCCTGTCCTTGGCATCATAACTGAGAAATGTGGGAGAAGGAGGACCCAGGACTGTTCTACTGTGGCATAGATTTTGGAAAACAATAGACCTTATTTTCCAAAATCTACACCACAGAAGTAGAAATCCAATTCCAGTTTTGAGACCTTAGTTAAGTCACTCTGCAGGCCTTGATTTCTCTTATCTCTATGAGGGGGATTATAGTAGTTTCAATGTTCCAGCAAAGATGTGAGGTGGAAAGATCTAGTTCAGTACTGGACACATAGGACATGGTCAAGAAATGAGAATAGTGCTATTGCACTCCAGCCTGGGCCACAGAGAAAGACTCTGTCAAAGAAAGAGAGAGAGAGAGAGAGAGGAAGAAGGAAGGAGGGAGGGAGGGAAGGAGGAAGGGAGAGAGGGGAGAAGAGGGAAGGGGAGGGGAGGAGACAGGAGGGAGGAAGGAAGGAAGGAGGGAAGGAAGGAGGGGAGGAAGGAAGGAAGAGTAGATCCCCTTTCTTCTCCCTTCAAGTTGTAAAAGGAAAATAAATCGTGGGGCACCAAAATCACTAAGCTAAAGGGAAAAATCAAGTTGAGAACTGCTCAGGGCAAACCTGCCTCCCATTCTATTCGAAGTCACCCCTCTGCTGAGATAAATGCAGACCTGATTGCCTCCTTTAGCGAGGCTAATCAGAAACTCAGAAGAATGCAACCATTTGTTTGGTACCTACCTAGGATCTGGAGGCCCGTCTCCACTTCCAGTTGTCCTGCATCACCAGTGTACATCTTACACATGTTGATTGATGTCTCATGTCTCCCTAAAATGTATAAAACCAAGCTGGGTCTGACCACCTCAGGCACATGTCGTCAAGACCTCCTGAGGCTGTGTCCTGGGTGTGGATCCTCAACCTTGGCAAAATAAACTTTCTAAATTAACTAAGACTTGTGTCAGATTTTTGGGGTTCACAGAGACTTCCCCAACTTTCAGGATGCTCCTTAGGGAGGGGAAATTCCATGTGGATCGGTTGTAGAACTGCACCCAACTCTAATTTATGGCCAGAAAGGCATAGTAGTTAGGAGCTCAGGCTCTGGAGCCAGGTTGCTTGGGTTCAAATCTCAGCTCCCTAGCTATGTGACCTTGGGCAAGACATTTAATATCTCTCTACTTTAGTCTTTTTTTTTTTGACAGGGTCTCATTCTGTTGCCCAGACTGAAATGCAATGGCATGATCACAACTTACTGCAGCTTTGACCTCCTGAGCTCAGGTGATCCTCTCACTTCAGCCTCCTGAATAGCTGGAACTGTAGGCACATGCCACCACACCTGGCTAATTTTTGTATTTTTGTTAGAGACAGGGTTTTCGTCATGTTGCCCAGGCTGATCTCGAACTCCTGGTCTCAAGCGATCCTCCTGCCTCAGCCTCCCAAAGTGTTGGAATTACAGGTGTGAGCCACTGAGACTGGCCTTATTCAGCATTTTTTTTTTTTTTTGAGACAGAGTTTCGCTCTTATTGCGCAGGCTGGAGTGCAATGGCGTGATCTTGGCTCACCACAACCTCTGACTCTGGGGTTCAAGCAATCCTCCTACCTCAGCTTCCTGAGTTAGCTGGGAGTACACGTATATGCCACCACGCCCAGCTAATTTTGTATTTTTAGTAGAGACAGGGCTTCTCCACGTTGGTCAGGTTGGTCTCGAACTCCTGACCTCCGGTGATCCGCTTGCCTCGGCCTCCCAAAGTGCTGGGATTACAGGTGTGGCCCACTGCGCCTGGCCTTCTTCAGTCTCTTTTTCTGCTTTATAGTAATAATAACGATAGCACTGATCTCATAAGACTTTATCATGAGTAATGAGAAAGTGCCTGGTATGCAGTAAGCTCTCACAAAACCGAGACGTGAGCCAGCTCCAGGGTGAATGTAATATATTGCATACACTCGGTTTGGACATCCTCATGGCCACCCATGGCTGGATCTGCCACAGTGACTTTGAGTTTGTCAGGACTTGAATCTCTGGACTGCCATTCCTTGCCCCTCACCCTATTTCTGGCCTAGAGGTAAGGGAAAACCAAACTGCAGAAAGTTGTCCAGTGACACTGAATAGTGGGCAAAGCCCAGGCTCTGGAGTCCAGCCCAACCCAGGTTGGAATCTGAGCTTTGCAATTCCCTGGCTAGGTTCCTTTTCCTCTCCAGATTCCAGTTTCCTGCTAAGAACAACAGTGTCTATCTTACAGAGCTGATTTGAGGATTAGAGGAGATAACATATGCAAAGCATTCAGGATGGAGTCAGGTCCAGAGTAAATGCTTGGGGGACCATGGCTCCCTTCCTCTCTCCTGCTGGCATTCTGACCCCTCCCTGCTCTGGCACTGCCCACCGAGTTCAAAACCGCCTGCTGCAGCTGTCGTTTCTGAAAATACATCCCCTGGCTGCTTTTGTCTCTTCATGCAAGTCTTCCCCAAACCTTTAAACATGCCCAAATCAAGGGTTTCAAAAGACGAAAAGCCCAAGCTGACCCATCCACACCACCATGTTGGCAAACGTCCCAGAGGATCTTGTTCTGCCAGTCACCAAGTTTGACATTCAGCTCCCTCAGTCGAATTCACTCATATTTGACAAGATCAATGAGAAAAATAGGCAGCGAGGATCAAAAGGGCCGAGCAAGGCTCTCGGGGCAACTCTCTCAGCAGGATTTCATGCCACACAAAAGTGCATGCAGGGGGTGTTCCATTACAGCTCCTCTACTTGCAGGCGTCCCTCATGCCCAGAGACACCAAAAAATGGTTCCCATGACAACGCTGCTGCAAATGTTATATATAAATGTGTGTGCGCTCCTGTGTGTACATGGCCACAGAAAGATGCATGGAAATAAACTCTTGGCACAATTATTTCCTGTTCCAAACACGAAATAACCTGCAAGGATTGATTGCTGGAGAAGACAATAAAGGTTCAGAACAAATACGCTTTCAAAGAGCTGGCTTCTGTGGATTACACCTGTTTTGCTGTGGGTCTGTTTTGTTTCCTGCACCTGGACTATAGTAGCTATTCAGTTAGTAATTGTTAGAGGAATGAGTAACCGATGGGTAAATGGAAGACAGGGAGGGAGAAAGAGAGGAAGAGAAGTAGCCTGCAATATCACAGCTGGAAGGGCTCCTAATGAGTATCTGGTCTAATCTAACCTCCCTTTTTTTTTTTTCATTTTTTATTTCCATATGTTTTTAGGGATCAGGTGGTATTTGGTTACATGAGTAAGTTCTTTAGTGGTGACTTGTGAGACTTTGGTGCACCCATCGCCCAAGAAATATACGCTGAATCAAATTTTATCTTTTATCCCTCACCCCCTTCCCATCCTTTCCCCTTGAGTCCCCAAAGTCCATTGTTTCATTCTTATGCCTTTCCATCCTCATAGCTTGACTCCCACTTATGAGTGAGAACATATGATGTTTGGTTTTCCATTCCTGAGTTACTTCACTTAGAATAATAGTCTTCAATCCCATCCAGGTTGCTGTGAATACCATTAATTTATTCCTTTTTATGGCTGAGTAGTACTCATATATATATATACACACACACACACAATAAACATATATTGAGCAATTATTATGTGCCAGCAACTGTGCTAAGTGCTTAATAGACATTATCTCATTTACAATTTGCAAATATGTGAACGATGTGTTAGAATTTCCATTTAACAAAAAGGGAAACTGCAGCTCAGAAGGCTGGGCACGGTGGCTCAACCTGTAATCCCAGCACTTTGGGAGGTCAAGCGGGGAAGACTTGCCAGAGCCCAGGAGTTCGAGACCAGCCTGGGCAAAATGGCGAAACCTTGTCTCTACCAAAAATATAAAAATTAGCTGGGCGTGGTGACATGTGCCTGTAATCCCAGCACTTTGGGAGACGAAGGAGGGCAGATCGCAAGGTCAGGAGATCGAGACTATCCTGGCTAACATGGTGAAATCCTGTCTCTACTAAAAATACAAAAAAAATTAGCTGGGTGTGGTGGCATGCACCGGTAGTCTCACCTACCTGGGAGGCTGAGGCAGGAAAATCACTTGAACCTGGGAGGTGTAGGTTGCAGTGAGCTGAAATCACACCACTGCACTCCAGCCTGGATGACAAAAAGAAAAAAGAAAAAAAAGAAAAAGAAAGAAAAGAAAAGAAAATGAAGTCCCTTGACCAAGGTTGTAGAACTAGTTTGTAGTTGGGGTGGGGTTTAAACCCAGGTCACTCAAACACCAGATTCTCAACACATTACTTGGTCCCCTTCTGAATCTAGGGCCAAGGGCCTGGGACAGGGACTATCAGCTCCATTCTTGCAGATATTGGGGGCTAAGAAAGGTGAAGTAACTTGCTTAAGTCAGGAAACTGAGGAGAAAGAACTAGAATTCACATTTTCAGACACCCAGTCCAGAATTCTTTCAGCTTCCTCACTGCCTTCTAACCAACACCTACAGAACAGAAAGACTGGCTCCTATCAGCCCGACTCAGCCATCTCACTGGGCCAGGGGAGGGTACGTACGCCCTTCAGCTGTCTGCATCCCAGGACAGTCTTCAGGAGGACCCTGGCCTATTCCAAGCGTCTCTTTGGGTTTTTCTGCCCTCTGGTGGTAAATCTTGAAACTAGCAAGAAACAGCTCGCCTGAACTTCCCAGCGCCCTCACCCTACAACGTTTTTGCCTTAGTGCTCTGGAAAGAAATGGAAATGGTACAAGGGGTTGAGGTAGCCAGGCATGGTGGCTCACACTGTAATCTCAGCACTTTGGGAGACTGAAGTGGGAGGATTGACTGAACCCAGGAGTTTAAGACCAGCCTGGTCAACATGGTGAGATCCCATCTCTATAAAAACTAAAAAATTAGGCTGGTCCGAGTGCAGTGGTGTTTACAACTAATTGATCACAACCAGTTACAGATGTATTTGTTCCTTCTGCACTCCCACTGCTTCACTTGCCTTAAAAAAAAACTAAAAAAATTAAAAACTAAAAAATTAGCCAGGAGTGGTGGTGTGCACCTGTGGTCCCAGCTACTCAGGAGGCTGAGGCAGGAGAATTACCCAGGAGGTTCAGGCTGTAGTGAGCTGTGATCGCAACACTATTCTCCAGCCTGGTTGGGTGTAGTAGTTCACACCTGTAATCTCAGCACTTTGGGAGGCCAAGGTGGGCAGATTACCTGAGGTCAGGAGTTCAAGACCAGCCTGGACAACCTGGTGAAATCCCGTCGCTACTAAAAATACAAAAATTAGCCAGGCATGGTGGTGGGTGCCTGTAATCCCAGCTACTCAGGAGGCTGAGTCAGAAGAATCACTTGAACCTTGGAGGTGGAGGTGGCAGTGAGCTGAGATTTGTGCCACTGAACTCCAGCCTGGATGACAGAGTAAGATGCTGTCTCATATATATATATTTAGAGGCAGGGTCTCACTATATTGCCCAGGCTAGAGTGCAGTGGCTATTCACAGGCGCGATCCCACTACTGATCAGCATGGGAGTTTTGACCTGCTCTGTTTCCAACCTGGGCTGGTTCACCCCTCCTTAGGTAACCTGGTGGTCCCCCGCTCCCAGGAGGTCACCATATTGATGCTGAACTTAGTGCGGACACCCGATCAGCATAGCGCACTCCAGCCCAGAACTTCTAGGCTCAAGTGATCCTCCCACCTCAGCCTCCTGAGTAGCTGGGACTACAGGCACACACCACCATGCATGGCTCAAATAAATAAATAAATGGGTTGGCCAGGCACAGTGGCTCATGCCTGTAATCCCAGCACTTTCTGAGGCCAAGTGCTGGGTGATCACCTGAGATCAGGAGTTCGAGACCAGCCTGACCAATATGGTGAAACCCTGTCTCTACTAAAAAAAAAAAAAAAAAAAAAAACAAAAATTAGCTGGGCATGGTGGCAGGCTCCTGTAATCCCAGCTACTCTTGAGGCTGAGGCAGGAGAATTGCTTGAATCCAGGAGGCAGAGGTTGCAGAGCTGAGATCACACCATTGCACTCCAGCCTGGGTGACAAGAGCGAAACTCCATCCCAATAAATAAATAAATAGACAAAAATAAAACAAAATAGTAAAGGGTTGAGGTACAGACTCCCTGCTGCCCTGGATGTGCCATGCTCCGTTTTTTTCTCTGCTTCCTGACTGGTCTCTCCATTTCCACTCTGGCCCTCCTCTGAGCCACTCTCTGCAAAGCCTGCTGAACAGCTTTTCAAAGACCCAAAACTAATCATGTGACTTACTCCCTGCCTATACTCCCCAATAACTTCCTATGGCTCTCAGGATAAAGCCCAGTTGTCCTCTTATGACCCATAGGATGCAGCCAATGGCCCCTGCCCCTCTCTCTCCATCCCTCTTCTCTCCATCATCTTCAGCCTCACTGGGCCTTCTTCCAGTTGCTGCATCTGTCCAAGCCTCTTCCTAATCCAGCCTCACACATGCTGTTCCCTTTGCCTGGCACACCTAGCCAATTACTTCTTGTTCTTCAAGTCTCAGTTTAAAGGTTACTTCCCCAGAGATACACTGTGGTTTTTTTTGAGACAGGGTCTCACTCTGTCACCCAGGCTGGAGTGTGGTGGCATGATCTCGGCTCACTGCAACCTCTACCTTCTGGGTTCAAGCAATTCTCCTGCCTCAGCCTCCTAAGTAGCTAGGACTATAGGTGTGTGCCACCATGCCCAGCTAATTTTTGTATTTCTAGTAGAGAAGGGTTTCACTATGTTGGCCAGGCCAGTCTCAAACTCCTGATCTCAAGTGATCCACCCACCTTGACCTCCCAAAGTGCTTGTATTACAGGCATGAGCCACTGTGCCTGGCCAATTTTTGGTGTATTTTTAGTAGAGACAGGGTTTCATCATTTTGGCCAGGCTGGTCATGAACTCCTGACCTCAAGAGATCCACCTGCCTCAGGCTCCCAAAGTGCTGAGGTTACAGGCACCTGGCCCCTGATAGTTATTACGTACTACATTCCAGGAAATATTTGAAATTCTTTACATGCCTTAATTAAGAGAATTCTCACAAATTTCAAAACCCCTTTTGCAGACAAAGAAACTGAGCCTCAAAGTGGTTACCCAACCTGCCCATAGTAACAGAGGGAGTAACTGTGGGAGCCAAGATTTAAACCCAGACAATCTGTGTTGGCTCTTATCTTCTGGTTTGCAGCCTCGCTGCCCTCCACTGTCTCCACCTCTCCACCCACGCCCTCCTTGCCTGCCATCCTAGCCTCAAAGCATTTCTCAGCTTTCTCGGCCTCTGAGCCTGCACACCTCAAGAAGCAGAGACCCAGAGGCCAATTATCCTGTGTGTGTGTTTGCTGCTCTCCATTTAGAAGCCCTTTATAAGCATCACCTCCTGTGAGCTCTGTGTGAGGTGGGCATTACTAGCCCCATTTTACAGTGCAGAAATGGACTCAGAAAAGGCAAATAATTTCCTCCAGGTTGGGCACAATGGCTCATGGCTATAATCCCAGCACTTTGGGAGGCTGAGGTGGGCAGATCACTTGGGGATCACAGTGGCTCATGCCTATAATCCCAGCACTTTGGGAAGCTGAGGTGGGCAGATCATTTGCCAGCCTGGCCAAAATGGCAAAGCGCCGTCTCTACTAAAAATACAAAAATTAGCCAGGCATGGTGCCACATGCTTGTAATACCAGCTACTTGGGAGGCTGAGGCAGGAGAATCGCTTGAAACTAGGAGGTAGAGGTTGCAGTGAGCTGAGATCAGGCCACTGCACTCCAGCCTGGGCAACAGAGTGAAACTGTGTCTCAAAAAAAAAAGTATGTACTGTGCATCTATTACGTGCCAAGCATGAAAGGAATCTAGGTAAAATTTATAACACATTGCTACAGGTCACGTGTGGGCTAGCATGAAAGTATAGGACTCCTAGGAGTCACAGAAACAAGCAAAGTTCGCATCATTTTGCATCTATTTCCTTCCTTCCTTCGTCTTCTTTCTTTCTTTCTTCTTCTCTTTCTTTCTTTCTTTCTTTCTTTCTTTCTTTCTTCTTTCTCTCTTTCTTTTTCTTTCTTTCTTTCTTTCTTTCTTCTTTCTTTCTTTTTCTTTCTTTCTTTCTTTTTCTTTCTTTCTTTCTTCTTTCTCTTTCTTTTTCTTTCTTTCTCTTTCTTTCTTTCTTCTTTCTCTTTCTTTCTCTTTCTTTCTTTCTTTCTCTTTCTTTTTCTTTCTTTCTCTTTCTTT